>JAQMYM010000005.1:3826138-3840094 GCA_030014255.1 Parauchenoglanis ngamensis | reverse complement strand
CCTGAAAGTGGCTGTGGATTCTCTGGCCGTGTGCGCGCTTTGCTGCTCTGATGGCCCGAGACAGTTTGGCCCTCGCTTTGGCCCTCGCTACAAGCACTTGTTTGCTTGTATCTCATGCAGAAGTTTACAAGCAACTTAGTTAATTCCACTGTATGCAATTTTAGTACTAACTCCTCCATGCACCTTAAATCACTGGATTGACTTCATGCAACATTTTGCAGCGTTTCCTGCAAAGACACATATATATAATAACAGACTGATTTCTGACATGTCAGCATACAAAACAAAACATAACTGGGTCACCTGTTGTAATCCCAGGAATCTGTTTTTGTGCAGAGTAAAGCAGGGCACAGTATTAAATTATTGTGTTAATAATTGTGTTGCTAGCATAGGCAACTTTGGTTTATTATATATTTTTTAACAAACTAAGAACAGAGCCAGTCAGTTACCGTGCATGTAAAAATGGCTAGCATTAAAATCTGAATGCTAAGTAATATTAATTTTCTTTATTTTACATCTAATCAAACCCACGACCGACTTTTACCTATGAGTTGAATTTTATATAGGCGCAGGAATGGCAGGAGTGATAGTCTTAGCAGCATTAGCATTCATTAAAAAAAAGAGAAAACCTGTAAAATGTGATGAAAACGGATTTCTCAAATGAATCATTTAATGATTTAGCGATTGTGTGCTCTTGTCTCTGTTCTTCATGCTTCAGGCTAAACCACACGCTCATGTACACAAAGTATACGATAAGATAAGATAAGATAAGAACTTTATTCATCCCGAGGGAAATTCTTATGTCATTGGCATGTTCAGCGCAACAAGAGAAATAAAGATAGTACAATGAAGACTTAAAAAGAGAACAACAGTAATTGAGCAAATGTGCAAAAATATGACAGCATATGACAATTGTGCAAATATACAAAACTATGACAGATTATTATTAAATACAGATTATTAGTGTAGGTTATGAAAAGTGACTTAGTACCTGAGTACTAAAGTATGTTTAGCAAGTGTTTTTTGCCACCTAGCTAAGTATATAAGCTTTTCCAATTTTGTCACAACAACCAAAAGTGCATCCGTCTGTACTAAATGTTGTGTTGAAATATCTACACTTCCTGATAATTTATACCTACTCAGTAAATTCTGTTTCACTGTACAGTTATGATTTGAGTACATAACACATGTAATGTGTGTCTGTAATGAATATTCATATGGCAGTAGCTGATTTAATAATACACAAATGACTTTTTGTAATATGACTTTTCAGAAATTTGAGACATCCTAGCATTTATTATTTTCTGTCAGATCGGTTTCCTGTATTGCATATGAACACTGACATTTATCTGGTAGCACCAAGAATATTTGAAAGTCCTTTTAAACAAGATTTAATGACTTACAGCGACAGCAATGTGAAACAGGCAGGGCTAGGGCTAATTTATGCCAACTTGAGAATCGAGCAGCACCTCACAGCTGCTGACGTCCTGTACGTTCGTCTGACTTTATATAGTTAGTTTAGTCTGATTGGGACTGAGAAGAAAGCTACTAACAGTTCTACCTTTTCTTTTTCTTTTCTCCTCATCCCCTGATATAAGCTCCAATTTTTAGACTTCTATAACTCCTGCACTTCAGATTACTGTAATCCATGTAAACGCCTTGGCTTTTACAACACAAAACACTCGAGCAAGGATGAAAATCATGGCACCTGGAGTTCCAAACGAGATCTGAAACAATTGTTGTTGTGACATGAGAAGTTTCACAGACTCATAAACCTATCATAGAGATCAGTGTTGTCTAGTCTTTCCACCCTGTGAAGTATTACCCTGTTTATTTTATAACACAATGACTTTGTACGGAGGTAATGGCCTTGAAAGGAAAAATACCCCTTTTGAATTCTGCTTTGCCTGGCAGCGACACACAGTAATGTGTGTGCTTTTCTTTATGACCCTGTGAGTCAGAGATTATATTTATATCTTATAGAGAAAGCTGTCCCTACATATCACACAAACACACACCTTAAGCAATGTAGACAGTACAAAATTGTCTGCTGAGCTCAATTCTTTGTGGGAGCATAGAAACATTCATTTTAGGTAATTTATAGGAAAGGGCAGACACTTGTTTTATCTCTGTTCTGTTTTTTTAATGTTCTAAGAATACCGTCAATCTAAAACCCTGACAGGGAGAACAAGAAGATAAACACTATTTATTTTACCATTAAAGAACTAGGTCTTGAGTCTTTGTTTGAAGGCAGATAGTCTTCAATGTCTGGACCACCAAGGGAAGTTTATTCCATCACCTGGCAGAGCACTTGTACCTGAAGTGATGTCTATGTCCATGTGGTGCATCTTTTATATTTTTAGTGTGTATCTTGTGCCTGGGAAGGTGCATGTGATGCATTGTACCTAGAATTAGGTTTTAGAGAAAAGGCAATCAGTGTCCTTACCATACAATTATTACCCTAAATTGGTATAAAGATAGCAATAATGGTTCAGAATATGTTCCCTTAATGGTATCACCCCAACAACAAGACAAATTACAATTTGGGACCCATTTCAACAACAAGACAAATTATAGTTTGGAACCTATTTTGGGAGTGTAGCGGATCTAAGGGCGCATGGTGCAGCGCATGGTTTGATAAATGCCTTCAGGTAGGTGTGTGTCTGGTTTTTTTTTTGCCTTTGGAGGTCAGTATCAGTTAGTTAAATCTGATTTAGCAGACACAGGAAGCCAGTGGAAGGAATTCAGCAGTGGGGTGATGTGGAAGAACTTCTGGAGATTGAAAAGTCATGTGTAGGTCCGATGGCACACAAGGGCAGAACCTGCTGTGAGCAAGAGGCAGCAGTCTAAACTTGACATAACAAGGGACTGAACAAGTATCTGAGTGGCTTCCATGAATATAAGTGACTGGATCTGCCTGATTTCTCCTGAGCCAAGGAAGCAATATGAGGAGACAAGGATACATGGTTGTCCTGAACTACCCTAAGATCACGTGCATTACCTGATAAAGCGATCTGAGGGTTTTCCTAGGAGATCTTGATACGTGGTTGCATCTGCAGGGATGTCCAGCAGTTCAGTCGTGCTGGATTTAGTTTCAGTCGGTGAGCCACCAACCACGACAACATATCTGAAAGAAATACTGAAATCTAAGTGTAGAGGATGATGAGTTGAATGTCATCAGCCTAGCAGTTGGACTTCACTAAGAGAACCGGTATAAAGAGAGAATTGAAAAGGACTAAACACAGAGCCTTGTAGAACACCAGTGGAAAGTCTAGATGGAGGAGATGTAGAACCCCTACATGTTACCTGTTATGAAACTTTAAGCTGCCTGGTTGTATTTTGATGAATTAGGAAGTAATGTAATATATGACACCTGGTTATTTCATTCAAGGAAAGCTAATGAAAGTAGAAGCTTGGAAAGTATAAACACTAGAAAGCACAGAAACCAGAAAGTGTGTACAATACTATTTTGCTGCAGGTAACATGCCTTCATGACTTTTTTCTTTGTTTTGTTTTTGTTTAGTTTTTTTATTAGAAATGTGATCTCTATGAAACAATTCTATATAACATTTAAATTTCAGAGGCTCTTGAGTGGTGCAACAGAAAGTCCTGATGATTCCTCAGCTATCCGTAACCAGCTGTCCAAAACCGGCCACTCTCTGGGTGGGAGGGACAGCATACGCTCTCTCCCCTGTCAATCAAAGCGGCACTAGCCAATCATGAGCCTCTGTGAGCTTATGTATGTGGAAGAAAGTAGATAGCACTTTCCTTTGAGTGTGTTCAGCCGCTCTGTTACATTGCATTGATGTGGCGGCTTTCAGGTGGCTTTCACCCCACCTTCTTCAGTTGTTAGCGAGCAAAATAATGACCAAATTTAGAGAAAATGGAGTGAAAATGTTTTTAAAAATCTACTGACACACTAATGCAATAGGCATAAAATTGGCTAAATTTATATAACAATATAAGATATACATGTATATACATTCTACTTAAGACTTTGCTTCAGTGTGAAGGTGATTTACAATTTGTAACGCTTGTACTTTTACTAACTGTTACCAATGTTATTCCAGTTGTGCTATGTGTCTTTTAAATCCCACTACACTCTGATGTTGCTAATGATGGTGGTAAATCATGCTTAGGTGGGGTTAATGAGGAACGGGAGACTGCTAGCTGAAGCCAAACCAGAGGCGATCATGAAGCAGCACAATGCAGCCGTGAGTTCGTCCTCATAAACACACACATACACACACACACACTCCACAGATCTTCATTTGGACTAGACTTTAGGCAAAAGATAGAGAAAGTGTAAATGAAGTATCCTAATTATTTTGTATACTTAAAGCATGTATGTGCTTGTGTATGCGTGTTTGTGCATTTGCTCATCAGACCCTCGAGAGTGCTTTTCTACAGCTTTGTGAGGACTCGGACCAAGTGGGGACCCAAGACAGTTCTCGGGATCCTGTACGCAGTAACAGTCTGTCTCCAGACAGCCTGAGGGACGATTGCAGAGAGCCCATTTTGGGGAAGGATGTATCGGCAACAACAGACATCCCTAAACTTAAAGGTGATTAAAAAACCACTGCAAAATTAGTAACCTTTAGGCATCCTGCTGTGCTGTTGTGTGTATGTGTGTGTAAGCCTATGTGTGTCTGTCTGTGTGTGTGTGTGTGTGTGGGTGTGCATGCAGTGGACTGGAAGGTGAGAGCATGGCACGTCATTCCAAAATGGCGAAATATCGCAGCATTGACAATCAAGACAATGGTGCGAATGAGGAGAAATCCTGGGTAATTATTGCAGTCTTTTACATTGCAAATATTTTACTGTTCTTGTAATCATTAAAAATTCAGCCGACAAATATTTTATATTTTAAAGTCCATGTCTGTCTAAGCCAGTTTCTCTCTTTTTCTCTGCATGCAGTTCAATGTGTTTTCAGTTCCTTCTGCCCGTGATTCAGATCTGTCTGATGTGTTTGTGTATCGGCGGTGATCCGAAGGGCATCGAGGTGGCTGTGGTCAATAACGAAACCAGCTCGAGTGCTTACAGCCGCTCTCTCCTCTCTTTCCTAGACAACACCAGCATCCACCAGGTACCAGCAGCTGGTTCGATATATATATCACACCGCAACATAAATCATGATTCCACCCCTGGTTTTGGAAACCATGCTATGCTAATTACATGCTAAAATAAGTTTTTCTTTCAAATTAATAACTGCTAACTGTTCACATTGAATAGTTAGCTTTGCATACTAATAATTAACTACAGAATTAGTAACACTGTGTGTCTAACCATCTATCCATTATCCATTAAACATCAAGGATGGATGGATGAACAGAGAAATGATAGTACTATAGTTATTTATTAGTATGTATAGTAAGGTACTCTTTATATTTGCACTCCTGGGCAAAAGAAATGAGGCAAACCCAATATTGCAAAACATGAAGCTTTTAATGGTCTCAACAAAAATCACTGGGCAGAAAACGAACAAGAAGTAAAAAAGCGCTCCTGAGACGTCGGCCTTCTTTTGCTATTCGATGCTCGCTGCTGAAACTGTCGGGGGGAAAAGCTGGAAACAGGGAAGTTCACATACATAGCCTTCTGGTACGAAAAGAGAAAATCATGAAAAGATTGAAATGTTGAAAGGATATAAAATTGAAACTAACTTGTCTGGGTGTTGAAAATGTTCGAAAATCTCGTCTGTTTGAAGACTTTAACATCGAGTGGAACAACATGGACTCTTCTTTCTGTAAAAAGCCGTCTGCAAGTTTACCCACAAGCCTGCAACATTTAAAGGAAATCAAAGGAAAAGCTCCCTCGCCAATTTACTCCTGACCAATGATTTGCTGTTGAGACCTTTAAAAGCTTAATGTTTTGCAGTATTGGGTTTATTTATTATTATAAAAATTTTTTTTTTGCCTAGGAGTGTAGATTAACTTTTAACTTTTACAATTACTTTTATACAGCCTCCAGGTCTCTCACTTCCTCTGTCAGTAGAGGAAGTATAGAGTTTCACTTCATGTTATAAACAGGTGTCATCGTACAGCGATTATCAAACTACAGTTCTGTCCACAGCCTCATGATAATGGCTGCACTTTCAGGAACTGAGAAGTGGAACCTCTAAGAAACACTAGCTGTTTTAGTAAAGAAAGGAACTGAGGTTTTTTGAAGTCCGAACACATTTATGCTTTGTAGCGCAGTTCAAAGCTATTTCTGTGTACAGTATATAATTGGTATTGTCTGTGTGTATAATTGCTGTAGATCAGCTGAAGGCACTGTAACAGGTTTTAAGGTACAAATGACTGGACAGAAGCAGTGTTTTTTCCCCCAGTTTCCCCTTTATTTGCTTATCTGCCAATTCTCGTACGAAGGCAGCCAAGGGCATCTTTTCAAACTGCTGCTCGTGTTGTGCCACAGGGCAGCTTTAACACCTCAGAGGAAAGCGCTATCTGTCCTCTTCCACATAAATGAGCTCACAAATGCGCACAATTGGCTAATGACTCTGTGATTGACAGCGAGAGAGCGTATGCCATCCCGCACACCCAAAGAGCATGGCCGTCTTTGCTCCCTTGGCTGGCGAGTCAACAAAATAATTTAATTGTGAAGTCAGCAACCAACATAACACAACAGTTTATTGACATCTAGGTTTTAATGGTTCAGAGGGTGTGGTTAATTCTGCACTCTAGGACTCCTGGCCATGGATGGCTGTAGCATCATCAGGATTCAGCTTCACATTGTGCTCATTTTAAGGTGAATGTTTTTCTGTAGCGCTGCTTAGAACCCCCTTTAGACCCCTGCCCAGTGAACAGTGTAATGAACGAGCAGTGTAATGAACGAGCAGTGGTGGAGGCATTATGTTTTCAGTTGTCTGCCCATGGTCCATCCAAGATTCTCATCGCCATGATATCTCAAAAAATAGTGGTTGAATGTTTGTAGGATTTATATGGAAGTTTTTATTATAACCATCAGGTAAACTGATTAGATTGTGAAACTGATCCAGACAGGGTCAAGGTCACAGAAAGGCCAAATGTCTGAAATAGTCTTTTTTTTTTTTTAATAGCTTTGCTTCCTGCTTGAAATATGGTGTACGGGTATTTCTGGCATTCTAAGTAGTAACAAGAAAGACTAGACTTGTTAGTTGTGGAGACACCACAGGCGTCAAGTTCTGCTTGTTAAAATTGTTGTGTTTGTACATGGCCTTGGTCTTTCTTTGTTAGAACATAGATTAAAATGTTACTCTCATCCCTCCAGGTGAAACTTTCCCATTCTGCTGCGTTTGACGGCATCCATAACGGGGAGTACTGGGGCGTCATCGGGTTTGGCGAGAACTTCACCAGCTACCTGACCAGGAGGTGAGGATTTCAAGAAAACTTGTACACGCTGAGCTGGTTTGTCAAAGTGCTGTTGTTTAAATAGGTATAAATCATGTCTAGACATAGCAGGTTACTTAGGAATGGATTCATTTCAACAGGTATTTGCCTGAACGCAGACATTTTCTGCTGGCAAAACTGACATAAATGCTAGCATCGCTAATTTACATCAGTTAGAATTGTGCAAATGAAACAGTAGCAGTTGCTGAATGTTCTGTACTAGTCAGTGGTTATGAAGTCAAATCCAAGGACCGGAAAAATACACGATGGATAAAGCGGTATAGATAATGGATGGATGGATGGATGGATGGGAAAAATACACTGACTCAGACACTCAGCTCTGTGCTGGCATGGGTTCGTAAGTCACGTCAGATAAAAGCATTAGCCAAATCTGCACACGTAAACGAAATGTCAAATCAGAATCTGAGTTTTCATCCTTCAAGGGCCTTGTTGGCATTTATGGCCCAACAGTTATAAATATATTGCCATTTGAAAATATGTAATGCCTGAAGGTTACCTGTTGTTACCTCACATTTTACCTGCGCAAGGTGTTTTGCTAATGCTCTAAAAATACTCGAACTCTCACACTAACAGAGTGAGGTGATGAGTGAAGTACAGTAGAGAGAGGGGGAATGGTTGGCAGAGACTGCATAGCTTCTTGTTTGAATCAGTGTGAGAGGAAAAGCAGGTCAGTCCTGTCTCTCTCTCTCTCTCTCTCTCTCTCTCTCTCTCTCTCTCTCTCTCTCTCTCTCTCTCTATCTCGCCGTCTTTCTTTTTCCCGCAGCACATACTGGAGAAAGACCACTCGAAGTCCAATTTACGACTTAAAAATGTGTGCAGTTGTATTGTAAATCCATTAAAAAGTGACTGTCATGTTTGTCTGAAGTTTGCTTCTGTATTTTCCCCCGTAAACCACAAGGCTTACAAGAAAAGATAGCTAAACCGTTTTAAGGAGATGTCGCATGTTAGAAGTGATTCAGAAGCTAATCTAGTTTCACTTTTTACAAACAGTCAGCCTAAATGCAAACTAATTTGTTTATAAATTGTTTGTGTGCATTTACACATGAAATGTGTGTAAAAAATAAACTATGATGCAAGAGCTGCTTGTGTAATTGGCTTCAGCTCGTAGAAGTTGACGAGTTACTGTGATGACACTGCCAAATATGAATGAATTTAGTAATTATGTTGTCGTTTCATATTACTGATCTGAAGGAAAGTGATCCAAAACAAATCTGAATTGGGGCAAATAAGACTAGGGTTTGAGTTAGGACAAAAGTAATGGCACCCAATAAATAGATTAAGTGTTAACGTGTGTATTTGGTAGTTGATGCACTGCAGTGACTGAGAAAATTTAGCACACGTTACGCTTAGGATGTACTTTTTGTTCATTTGTGAGCTTTGCCTTTTATGAACTTTTGTGAGCATAATGTAAATCCAGTGTGCTGACTGGCCTTTATCAAAGTATGAATGCAAGTATGAAGAAAATCAACTTCGATTTTTTCATTAATCATAATCAAGCAATCATTACTGAAACCTTTGTAAATCTGGCAGGAATTTTTAGTTCATATTCAGTCCATTGAAAACATACACAGGTCATTACATAAAATGCTAAATGAGGTTTCGGAGGCATGTGTGTTGGCATAGGCATGCATTTTATACAGTGCAAAACGTCTAGCTTGCTTTAGTTGTTAAGCAACATTTGTCATGTAGTTGCAGCAAAGTTCAGACACTAAATATGTCTTGGAGAAACTATTTTAAGCTTATTTTTGCCCAGTCTATTCCTCCGGTATTTCATTCAGCCCCGGATTACTCATGAGTGATTTCCAGGGTGTCATGTGGAATGATTTATGTTTGTGCATGGACAGGATGTTGCAGCCGAGAGTGTCCAGAGACGTTGTCGAGGGGGGGTCCGTCCACGTCTGGCTCGATTTGACGAGTGAGTTTGAGGTTCTGATTTGTGTGATTCAACACTGATTTCGTGAATGAAAGTATACTTGTAAATAATTTTATTTTATGTGTATTCTCTTTTTTTAGATCGACAGATAGGAATAATGCTACAAAAGAAGCTGCATGAAGCATTTCAGGTAAGCCGTGGTGCAGGCTAAGCTGATTAGTTTACGTTGCGATGTGTCATCATATTTTTCCTTTTGCATTCATTCTCGTTAATATTTCTGCAAAACCTCTACATTTCCATGATACGTATCTGTAAAGTGGTTGGAATTTGAGTGCCATAACTGTGACAGGGAGTATGTGAATTGAGAAAGATAGATGAGGAAATGGAGGAAAAACTAAAAAAAAAAAATTTCATGTATCACATGACTTGGCTTACGTGTATAGATTAGAGGTGAGCACAGGACTGTTTTTTTCAATGCTGAAGGAATTCTGACCTGCCTTTTCCTGTAAACACTCTTGACCAATCTGGCCCACTTTCTCAAAATCTTTTTGTACCTGCAGTATTTGCTAATGAACTGAAGTATTAAGTTTCCTAAGTTAACTAAGTTTCCCAAAATGTGAACAAATAAGCTGTTTCTGAAACTTTGTGGGCCGTACACAATACCCAGCACCCAAAGTGTGTTCGCAACGCCCTCTGGTGGCTTGGTGGCCGTAAAGGGCTGCTTATCTGACTGAGAGCTTCAAATGGCAATGTAAATAAATCAGTTTAAAAACCACAGCAACTCTGACCAAATGTAGCCTCATAAAGAGGTCAGTAGTAGCTCAGTGGTTAAATCTACTTGGCCATAATGGACTACTAATCAGAAGGCTGCCAAGCTGTCACTGCTGGGCCCTTACCCTCAACTGCCCAGTTGTATAAATGAAATTAATGCAAAAAAAAATTTATGTCATTTCAACTTTCATTTCTGTAAGTCGCTCTGGATAAGGGCATCTGCCAAATGCCATAAATTTAAATATAAGTTACTTAAAGTTAATCAGTGAATGAAGTAAATGTGTCGAACAGCACCTGCCGGTTCTGACACACTCATGTGTTAACTTACATGACCTTTCTTTATCCACCGAGCTTCATATCTGAACACCTGCTCTCGGCCACATGCAGGTAAAAAAATGCCAAAAGAGGTTTGAAATGAAACCTCCCCGCTGGGTCCTGTGAGACCCTAGTACAAACTAGAAATGATTTTATTATTGTAGGGCTTTTATATGTTTAATAAAATGGCCTACTCTGAGATGAGTGTGTGTTTCTATTTCAGGCTTTTGTTGAAAGCAAGATGGGCAGTCAGGCATACCTAGTGTCCGTTCCAGTTAAGGTAAGATCGCTTCACTTTGTGTGTGTGTGTGTGTGTGTGTGTGTGTGTGTGTGTGTGGTCCTCTGGTGTTCAAAGGAAGACATGACATTTCACAAGCCTGTTGTAAAGTTTCCTGCTTCCAAAGTCAAAATAAATGAATGTTTGTGAATACCTGTCTTCCAGTGAGTGTGTTGCGTGTGTACATGTAATTGCTTTTATGCCTATGCTTATGATTCCCCTGTGACATCTTAGCAAGAGAAAATATTTTAAATATAGTCCAAATTTATAAAGAGTTTTCTGTTATAAGATTATAGTAATCCAAATATTGCATTATTAAACCTATTTTTTAACCTATCTATTAATTACATATTTTTACTAAGTTGAAGCTGTTGTTCTGGCAGATAATTTTGCTACTTTCTAGAAATGCTAAATAATAATATTCCAATAGAACAAGACTGTTACACGCTTGAAATTAGAAAAAAAAAAAAAAAACATGTCTAGAAATAGGTTTAATAATCTTTTATTTGATTTATTGGTATCTTATAATAGAAAATTCTATACATTTGACTATATTCAAGGCATTTCCACTTGCTAAGATATCATTTTTTGCAGTGTAGTAATGCATAGCTATTGATAGATTTTTATATTGATATTTTATATATAATTTGATATTTTCTTACCATAAATCAAATCACCTTAACCTGTTATCTTCACAGAAAGGCATTGAGATCTCATGGGGGAAAAAGGTGGCTAAAATTTACTGATGCCACTAAGCTAGCTAATCCTGCTAGCTAGCTACCACATAAAATAGTTAGCAAGCCGGGTAGCTAGCATGCTAGTGTTATTTTTTATACTGTACTGTTGTACTTAGTCTTTCTGAATTCTGTACGTTATCTTTTGATATGTAGTTGACTAAACTCAAAAGTTAGCATGCTAGCTAGCCAGTGAGAGAATTAGCACGCCGATATGAAGTCATACTTAAAAGAAAATAAATGGTATAAAATGCTAAGCAAATGGTTTAGCTAAGGTTAATCCATTTTATTGTGTTCCAAGTGACTTTGTGTGTGACACACAGGAAAAGTTCACAAGAGTGTGTGTAAAAAGTGCAATGGAGCACACATATGGTCGTTTCTCATGATTATTAATCCATCATGTGGATATTTGCAGTGAAGTAAATGATGTTATAGGTATTAAAAATGAATTGTGACACAATTCTTTGAAGGAGATGCTTGTATTTTTATTATTCCTCTCTCATACTATTGTTTTGTAGTTTGAGGAACCAATATTTGGCAGTCAAAACACTACATTCACTACATTTGTGACTCCAGGAGCTGTTCTGAGGTAAACATGCATACTCCTCATACAGTGGGGTCCGAAAGAGTGAGACCACTAGTGAAAAACCTTCTATTTGGGTTTGTTGTTTGTTTTTTTTTCTTTTAATTTAATATAATTTTCATTACAATCCATTTTAGATGGATTTCAAATCCATCGGAGTGTCATCTGAACATCAGTAGAAGAGATTAGACAAGAGGAAAATCACATTTTTTGTACAAAGCAGATAACATGGTCAATATCACACATTTAAATAGGTGCTTTAAATAGGAGCATTTAAATTAGGGCCTCGAAATAGTGCAGAATCTTGAGTGTTTAATATTCAAAAAATTGAACATTTACACTATATGGACAAAAGTTTGTGGACACATGACCATTTAAGTCGTAAGTGTTTGTTAAACATCCCAGGCCAGATTTAGTCCCCGTTTGCCGTTGTTATAATAAGCTCCACTCTTCTGTTAAGGTTTTCCAATACATGTTGGAGCGTGGCTGTTTTGTGGGATTTGTGTTCATTCAGCTACAAGAGCATTAGTGAGATGAGTCACTGATGAGGTCTGGGGTCTTCCACTCCAGCCTTCTCAAACCATGTCATCATGGAGCTGCTTTGTGCACAGGGACACTGTCATGCTGAAACTGGTTTGGACCTCTTAGTTCCAGTGAAGGGAAACTGTAATGCTACTGCATGCATCCTTAACAATTGTGCGCTTCCAACTTTGTGACAACAGTTTAGGGAAGAACCACATACTGGTGTCGTGTTCAGGTGTCCACTAATTTTGTCCATATAATGTACTTTCATTGTTTTAAATATTTCAAAATTCTACAACCTTCTGTTTATTTACAATTTTAAAAGTGAAAAAAAATCCTAGATTTTCAGTGTGGTCTCGTTTTGTCCCCACTGTACTTAACAAAAGCAAGAGTAGTGATAATAACAACAATAATAATAATAATAATAATAATAATAAGTCACAATGGCATGTTGCTACATATTTTGGAGCAGATTTATTCATATTCAAATACGTGACAGCTTTTCTTGTGTGAGAAAATGTCCTATATGAATTTATAATGAATTATTATCGTACATTTCTTTTTCTCATCTGTAAAACAGCATCACGTTTTACCTGGCAGTGGGACTCACTGCTCTGTCCTTCGTCTTGGAGAGGAAAGAGGGGTTGCTGGACAGGTGCTGGGTGGCAGGTGAGACACTTTCCAGGGTATTTGAGGTGCAGCCGTGTATGTATATATTTCATTAAATTAAATAAAAAGTTTTCCTTAATTCACTAATCACTTCACTTACTCTCTTGCACTAGCTAGGGCTTTTATTGCATAATCTTGCACATTATTTTTAAATCATTTCTTTTATAAACCACTAGATGGAGGTAGTGATATACTGTTTATTACACTCACATTTTTCTTTATCATCATTTTCACTATCCTCGTCCTCCTTTTCCTGTGTAGGCGTGAGTTCTCTAGAGACCATGCTGGCACATCTCTTCTCTCAGCTGTTGGTCATCAGCGTCCAGATCACCCTGCTCCTGCTCTTTATCCTGCTCGTCTTTAAGGTAAATTGTGTCTTATAAATGTACTGTGAAATCAGCGCTTTCCCGGTTTATTTAAGGATACTACAGTTTGGTGAAAATTAAAATGTAAATCTTTTTTATCACACACGGTTGGTGTCTGAGGTTTGCTTCTTTAGCTTTGCACCGGAGATACAAACCTAATGTAGGTAACAAATTATTATTTTTCTCACCATTTCTTTCCCAACTCCCAAAACAGCACTGAAAACACACACACATGCACACACACATCAGGCTGCAAGCAGCTGATTGATCTTGTTTTTTTTTTTTTATTTCATTAAATCAGAATTTTTCAGATTTTTTTTTCTGAATTTTTAGGAACAGCAGCAGTTAAAAAAGCTTATTTCAATATAGATATATTTGTAACAAAGGTAGGGCGGCACGGTGGTGCGGTGGTTAGCACTGTCGCCTCACAGCAAGAAGGTCCTGGGTTCGATCCCCGGGTCA
>JAQMYM010000005.1:3813801-3826038 GCA_030014255.1 Parauchenoglanis ngamensis | reverse complement strand
TCGCCCGAAGATGCTGGGATTGGCTCCAGCTTCCCCGCAACCCAGATGGATAAAGTGGTATAGATAATGGATGGATGTAACAGAGGTATTAAGTAAGCTAACAATGACTATCAAGGGGCTGTTTTATGAATATTAATCACAGGTGTCAGGGAAAACAGCCTGCGAGTTGGATAGACAAATAAGTGGTAAGCTAAATAAACAACTACACCCTAAAGCTAATTATTTTCCAATAACAGGTTATTCCATAGTGCTTAATTTCTTTTATACTACAGCAATTATCAACAATGATAACTGTTTTATTGATTAAGAACAGCGTGGTGTACTTTTTATCAATTTACAGCTACATTTGATGTTGTGGAACATCCAGGGAGACACGGTAAAGCGTGCTATAAACACTTGTTCCCTCTTGAATTTAACAAGACAAAGAAAAAAACAAGTGCAGTTTGGCATGGTACACAGAAATTGGAAACTTCTCTGTACACTTTCCCAACATTTTCTTTTCTAAATATTAAATAAGCAGATTCACCATTGCGATTGTGCTGTTAAAATGATTGTTTTTTTGGAGAGGTCTAGAGCCATAATTGCTCGTTGTGTTTTTCATCCATCCAGTAGGGGGCGAAATGGGACATGGGAGTTTAGGATGAATCAACGTACTGCAGTCTTGAGTGTACGTTTGTGTTCCCATTAAAGGACTAGCATATTATAATTCAAATTGACTGACTATATTTTTATAAGTTTATCATTTTTATAAGTTTTTAATTCAAGGACTGACTGTATTTCTATAAGTTTGACCCATCATGAACATCTTATTATGTGTGAAAACAATCTTGGTACATGTCAAGTGCAAGAATTTGTGTAGCAAAGGTGACAAAACCAAGATTGTTTTAATGAGAAAAAAAATCTGTAAAGTTTTCAAGTTGTTAAGGAACAGTTTGACCAAAAACAAACGTCCTATCTACCCTAAATGTAATGCTAATCAGAATGAGAAGTAGTAATCATATCCTGTCCTCACTATGCTAACTGGAGCAAAGAATCTTCTCTCTTTCAAGACGAATATTTTTCGTGCATGGTCCCTGAGAAATAATCCTCATAAACTAAACTAAACATGTTTCGTACACATGTGGCCAACAGGAATTTACCTAAAACATATTCATTAATGCATGCTTCAAGAAATGGTCTGTCAAATCGCTGGAATATTCCATATGTATTCATTTAAACATTGGTAGCACAGTTACAATGGTGTTTAGTAGGAGAGAAAAAAAAATATTTTCTTTTCTCCACACAATTTCCAGAAATGTTCATCATCATATTATTAAGAAGTAGTGGAGGTGGTGGTGCAGCTGTTGGAGTGAAAGTCCCAGAATGCAATGCAGCTATACAACACAGCTGATTCAAGGCAGCCTCGGCCAGGCTAGTTAATGATCCGTGAGATGGCGGTTGTGATGGTGTTGATGGAGTTATCAGTATGAACGTTTTGGAAAAGGATCTGTTTGAGCTGAGTGTACAGATGTGGAGAAGCTGGACAGATGAAATCTCTCTCTTTAGGTAGAGACGAGAGCTAAATCCAACTGGTACTACTATCAGCAGATAGTTGAATGGCATTGTGGGTAATCTAGGAAAACGTTTCTGTGTAGTGATGTTTAGTGATTTGTGGATTTAATCTCACACTCACACTATTCGGACTTGCATGTAGATTCAGTGAAGACATCAAGCTAATTACTTTAATTCAGGATTCTTTATAATACAAGGTTCATACATCTTCATAATATATTCCTCTCTCTCTTTCTCTTTTTCTCTCTCTCTCTCAGATTCCCAACGAGGGCTCCCTGGTCCTAGTCATCTGCCTAATTGTTCTTCAGGGTGTGACTGGTATCTCCTTCGGACTGGTCATTTCCTCCGCCATCGATGACGAGCAATCAGCCAATCAGGCAGCTCTCGGCATCTTCTACCCCAACCTCATCATCAGCGGTACGACTTGCGATCTTCACCACTTTGGATAATTTATGACGAATTTGACAAATTCTCAATTCTGTTTGGACAGAAGGTGTTGATCAGTTTTCTTTAACTGCAGCTCGGGCAGTAATTCCAGCTGCAAGAAACATCACTGCTTTAAATGAATGTGCACAACATCTTGTAAAGCAGATGCTCCACATGAACGGATTAAAATACTGTATGCGATTAATTGTTGATATTGGTGACCTTTTCTGTAAGCGGATGTTAATTTGGCCTTTTTGGACGGAGCCTTCAGTATCAGTGCTTAGTAACTGTGAGTAAGTTGTCCAACATGGGATAGTCTACAGGAAAGAGAGTAGAGTTGTATAGTTTGTGTGTTTCACTGTAAACAACGCAACGCAAGTAAGAATTTCACCATGTTTCACTTGAATGAAATTTTTTTTTTTTTTTGTAAAAATGAAATAAAAAATAAATTAAAAATGTATACATTTTAATTAAAAAAGCTGGAGGATTTCTTCAAAGGAAACGGGAATAAATATTTTTACGTGAGGATCCATTTTCAAAAATGAAAACCAGGATCGATACAGATCGATATTTCAGCCATTCGAACCCAGTCTCAGTTCCAGGAAATTCACATTTCCAGGGAAGTCACTTACCGTCACTTTAATGTTGGGGGAAGATTTTTTTCTCTCTCTCTGATTGATGAGGAAATACATTAGTGCAATTTGATCTTGGCTGGTCCACTGGGATCAGGAGATGGATTGATAGAGTGATGAGAAAAGGTGATGAGGAAAGGAAAGAGTTAGAGAGTGAGAAAGAAAGAGAGAGAGAAAGAGGGAGGCTCAGCGGAAATGCACTAAAAGCCTGATAATGACAGACTGTGGAGGAAGTCATCTCTGAGGTTGTGACCTTCTGCAGTGTCAACACATGCAAACATGCACAGAAGGATGTGTGTTATCTTTTTTTATATATATTATCATCCTCACACGTTTCTCTCGTTCCTTATCGACCTCTCTGTAGGTGTCATTTGGCCGGTGGAGTGTATTCCATATCCGCTGCGATACCTGAGTCTGGTGCTGCCTCAGACGTACGCATCTGAAGCGCTGCGATGCATTATGTACCGAGGTGAACACACACACACACAGAGTCATGAAGCACTCTCCTGCATCATGTTTATTGGTAATCTTACACTTACACACACGCCCTATGGCTTTAGAAAGTAAACACACACACACACACACACACATAGAGCACGAGGAGCTTCACGTCTCGTCTGTGTTCCATGATGATGAGCTCATGTTGCAACAGACAATCAGGACACCCAACCCTCTCCTCACTACCCCCCCCCCCGCTCTCTCTGTCTGTCACTCTCAGTTTTCTTTCTCTCTCCCTCTGTCCTCACTCTTTCTCTCTCTCTTTCTCTGCGTGTCTCTCATCCTCAATTATTCACCGAGCTTATCATTGCATCTCCCTCTCCAATGAAAGCTCTTTCAACCCCGTTGAACCTTTTCTGTGTTCTCTCCTGCACTCCACAGTTTAACCGGGTTAATTTGGGGGAACAAACAATAAGTTCTAAAGAATTATCCACTTCAATTAGAAACTATATGAAAATGCTTTTCTAAAGGAAACTTCAGGGGTAAACAAATCATCTGACGTTTATCTGAATGTTATTTTTCCTAGGTAGATAAATATTGAGATGGGTTCAGAATATTTCAGTGGAACTGAGCTAATCTTTAAATGCGATTTTCAGTGTGGGATTTTAAAAACGATAGAACTTTTACTTGTGGTTGAGATACATGCAAAAAAGAAATTCAGAGCTGTCAAAATAAGCCAGAATTTCCCCATGTGGAGGGTTTTCCCCGGCCGCCACACATATGGTGGATGTAAATAATGCTTAGCAATTAAGAAGAACTATTGGTTTGTTTGATGGTTCATAAATTTTTTATTAGAATGGAAACATAGTTCGTAGTCACTGTGCGCTATCCTTTATATGCACTCCCACCTGCCATCAAGAGGATCCCTAAGCATGGGAAACGCTTTCTTTTTCAATAAACTGGGTTTAAACTGAAGTGAGATATCGTGGAGTTTGACATGACATGAAAGAAAATTGCCATGAAGGTCAAAACAAACTGAAATGTGAGTGTTTGTGATGTTCTTCAGGATGGGGTCTGTCACGCATGATGGTGTGGCGCGGCTTCGCCATCACGCTCGGCTGGAACACGTTCTTCCTCATGCTGGCCACCGTCATCCTCAAGCTGAGGACTTAAGAGACGCCAGTCACTTCAGATCATGGAGAGAGGCTTCATGGAGAAGCTTCACTCTGGTTTTTTTTTGATGAAGGAGCTCTCATGAGTGGAAGAATAAAGATCACATAGGGCTGCCAGTCAGAGTTGAGTTTTAGTCTGAAGGCTACCTCAGAGTAGCCAATCAGGTTCTTCTTTTTCTATAAGGACCAGAACCAGTCACCTCAGGGAAGGAATGGGTTCTGTTTCTGCATGAGTAGCATTCCACCAGCAAGTGTCATACATCAAACTCAATGATATGTTCATTCATGGAATTTACTTTTATTTGATATTTACAGAGAGTCTGAAAGGTAAATGGACAGAAATAACCTTATGAAGTACTAATCTTTGACATGAGTGTCACCCAGTGCAAAATGGGATTTGTCCTGAACTTGAAAAATTCCTCGACTGACTTGTTCTGGACAGACAATCCAGCACATGGATGCATTAAGAGATTTCTGTTTGTGTTGTTCATTTTATTCACAGCTATCTAGAGTTGTAGTATAATATAATCAAGTTTACCCTTTTAGTTGCTTTACCATGGTGTGATTTACCTCCTCTGAGGTATTATTTGCGTTTTTTGCTTTTTTTAATTTTATGGTACGGTCACTTGTCGTTTAAAGTCAGTGAGTGGGATCAGCTATTAATATTGGCGTATGAAAGAATAAGACCAGTAATACAAGTACAAGCACATGATCTCGGGACGTTAATGAGTCATAGATGAAGACTGTACATCCATTACATCATGTCTTCTAGATATTGAGCTGAGTCACACTCTGAACCAGACGGTCTTTGCTTGGGGCCTGAGATTTCCTTTATAAAGCTTTATGATGGACAGTCATGCTGTCTCATACACAAATCTCACATTTTGGATTTCAGAAAGCATGTGATGTGCTCTCCAGGTTGCTCATTTAGTGCCATTGCAACCAAAGTCCTCACTGTTTAAAATCTCAGAGAGTGACCACTGCTACAACATTCATCTAAAAGCTACCAATAAGTTGTGTCAATGGCGAAACATAAACGAAACATGATAAAGGACAGAAAAATTGCTTTATTACCTCAAGCTCACATTGAAATATGTTTCTATGCATGCAAGCTCATTTTCTTCACAATTCTGGATTGATCGTAGTCATTTTATTTAATTACAAATGTATAATTAAAGGATCCGACATCTTAGTCTGTTATAAAAATCAGCCTAGACACTGAGTCAAGTAATCATCTATTTAAAAAAATGGCTTAACGTTTGTAGTAATGTTAGCTGGGTAACAATCACAAATATAGCTAACCAACCTAGTCTAGCATTGTGAAGATACGCTAACACGCTCATCGTTTCACTGAGCGACACGCCATGCTGCATTAAACTTTGAACTGTCAGTTACCATGAACGAGGTTCTTCAAGTTCACTAGACTTTCCAAGTCTGAGAATTACTGGACTTATCAGTCAGAATAGCTAATCCCGCCCACTGACTTTGATTGACAGATGATCTTAAGCAGATGAGGAAATAAAAAAAGCCAATAATTGACTAAGATTTTAATGGATTTGCATGTAAATATGCATTTTGTTTTAAAAACGAACATTAGCGTATTTTATTTTACAGCCGAGATATCTTGCAGTGTGTTGCTGTCTTTTCCTGTACCTCCTCATGCTGGCCAAAGGAGGCGCTGTTTATCAACATCAAGAGCTCTAAGAAGTCCTTTAATCATGTATGTGACACTATTTTTTGTTGCATTTGTGTGTGTTTTAACAATCTTGATTGTGTCGAGTGTTGTGAACTGTGGGGGAAAATTTACACGTGCACGTTTACATTATTCTTGTGACCGAAACTGCAATCATTGTGAGCTGTGAAAAAGAGAGAAATGCAAGGAGGAGATGCATGTGTACTGAAAAGAGTGCCAGGGCTACAAGCACAAAGATACCAGCCTTGTGCCAGCTACACCAGCTACAATCAATACTGTGGCATCTTACTGTATGTCGAATGATATACAGATATAGCTATATACAAATAGATATATTTGAAGTTAATTGCTAGCTATTGAGTATTTTGGTGAACAGTGTTAAATGCTGTGAAGGAATGGCTTTTATAAAGATGTCTATACAAGAATTTCTGGTTCTCTTATGGATTTTGTCTCATAATATGAACTAACTGGTTTTTTTACAGATATATAAATACTGAATACTACAATATGTGTTTACATTTCATGTTCTAGTGATATAAGTCATAAAACCCTAATTATTATATGTCTCAACTTTCTACACGCTACATTTTCAAACAATTTCTCTATAATCACATATTTGTCATAAATCATAAGGTGACTTTTTAGTATCAGACAGCTTCATGGAGTTTATTTATTATTAAATTACCAAATTCCTAACGTCTGGGAACTTGGGATAAAAGGTAAAGCTAAATGCTTCCCCGAATTTTCTTATTATTTTATTAACTGGATTTGTTTAAAAATGCGTACACCTTTTCCAGTTGACTTCTCTATTATCTCTGCAAGGTGATAAATCTCCGAAAGCAGGTTCACGACTGAACTTATAAAACAGATCTCCCGGCTCAAGGTTGAGACTATGAGTGAGATAGCTCTCCAAGAGTAATTGTGTGGTGGTAGATCACCACAGTCAAACATGGCCCTCACCTGAAGAGAGAACTGCAAGTAGGAAAGGTTGGAACCTGGGATTAGAAACATTGCCGTGAAACTAAGTCAATGTATTCATTTAACCTAATCGAAAATGTTAAGAAAATGAACTTGCACCAGAGTGAAGAGGTATTTTAAAAAATGTTCAACTGGTTAATACTGTTATTTTTCATTTCCAGTGTAATTTCAAGATAATATAGCCCAACATTCTCTCAGTAAGCCTATCCAGAATTCATCACTTCCAGCACACCTGTCTACAGAAACGTATGATGTTAGATAGCCCTGTAGCCAGGTTTTCGTAAAGGTGTCAACGTCAGGAAAATCCGTGTGGAAAGTCTTCTTCCTACGATTCCTATGAGCAACAAACCGCACTGCAAAGTAGACATGCTGTGAAAATGTTAAAAATAAATACACATTTTGGTTGAATGCAGTGATTGGTTTTAATTATATCCTAGGCTTCCTAGAAGGAGAGTAAGCTATCAAATGTAAAGAACATGGTTAACTGTTCATTTATTTTGTTTCAACTTGGGATGGAACACTGGAGAAATAATGTAACAAATTTATTTTGTATTCAGAATAAACCAAAATAAAAAATAATAATAATTAGTTTCGAATACAGGGGTGTCAAAGCTTATCAGGAAAGGGCCAGTGTGGGTGCAAGTTCTCATTACCATCATGTAGGAGCCACACCTGATTCCACTTGTTTAATCAGTTGATCTTGGCTTTCAGTTACTCAGCTGTGGCTTCTGCTTGGTTGGAATGAAAACCACACCGAATGCACCCACACCGGCCCTTTCCAGATAAGCTTTGACACCCCTGTTCTAATCCTTGGTTGGAACTAAACTCTGCAGAGAAGTTCATTCCAACACTGAGAATTGCTGCCTTAAAGGTCCACTATGTAGGCTATATTAGCAGAAATTCCATAATATACTCAACAATGTTTTAATTAGTGTATAATTACCTGTAACTATGAATTGTTGTGCTTTTGTAAGCTTAGAATGAGCCCTTATTATCCATATAGGGCATGAGTCCAATTGACACCAATGTTGCGAACAAACCTCTAGGGCGCACCTTCCAATTTTATGTTTTACAAGTGGCACCATGAATCTGGCAGAAAGCACCAGAAGGCTGACAAGGAAGAAGAAATAAGAGGAATCGGTGTTTGCTGCTGCTGGATAACAAGTTTGAGAACCCACATTTTTAAAAATGGAGGATCATACTTATTATTTAGCATGGAAAAAGCAAGACAGTGTGACTGTAAGCACTTGGAAGTACGATATGGGCTCCTGATGACCACCGTACGCTCTAATACACCCTTGGAAAGGGAGGGGTAAGGGAGGAGCATTCAGGTGATTGAATCCTACATAGTGGACCTTTAATGACAGTGTGAACACTAAATAATTAAAACCCGTAAATCAACAACTGCATCATCTTAAACTACACACCTTCATCCTGCACTCCAGCTGACCTCATGTTCCCATGCCCTCGTTTTACCACAGCACGTTTATTTCACATCTTCTTCAATAGCCATTTAAATGAGTGGTTGTGCTCTCTCCGGAGGCCAAACTTCTTTTTTTTTTGAGACTGTAACACATCCTACTCGGCCATCTCAAGGCAATAAGGAGTGGGAGTGATGATCTAGGGTTAGATCATTAGATACACTCTCAAGTTCTTTACAGATTCAGGCATACTGTATAGGCTGATATAAATGAGGCCAATGATAAAGAGGTGAGAGAAAATGAAAGAAAGAGGTGGAAGATCAATCGCAGATTAAAGAACAAAAACATGAAAGAACAGTAAATCAGGTTAGCCGCAATGAGCCGCTCGGTATGTGAGAACATGTTGACCCTCTTGGAAAGAATTTTGGCGTCTGCACGTGCGTGTTTGCAAGATTTTCTCTTGGTCTGATCGTAGGCGTTGCTCTTTTGTGCTGGCCTGAGGATTCGTTTTGCATGCTTTCTGATAATGTTAATGTGGGAGGGTGGCCCTGGTCCAAGATCTGGGGCAACTTTTATATTAAGCAGGGTAGGTTTGACATTTACCCAAATCATACCCAGTGGTTACGTGGGTATGTTTCCTTTTATGTGGCTCGATAATAATCTTACCTTTCACGTGAGGTACTCTGAAAGAAAAACGCTTCTTAACCTTATCCATATCTTATGCAAAAAATGCTAAAATGACTATTTTGGTTAAAAGGTGATGGGTAATCGGGAATGGTAAGCGCTCTCACCAAAGTTGGCTTTTAAACAGTAAATGCACACACCTTCGCTTTTCCATCCCGCTTCTCAATTATAATTAGGTGAATTACTGCCTTGAGGCTCGTAACCCTACAGTGTCTAGAGCAAAACTGCAAGATTACAGATCAGAGGAAGTGTTCCATAATTAAAGCAGGAGTCAGAACCAGTCTTAATACCAAAGTTAAAGTTAATCAGCCATGCTATTGATGATCTTCCATTCTTCAGAATTTGATTCCACCCCTCTTGCTAAATGTGGTCTTTTGAACAGTAGTGGCTCATGACTATAGATTTTGGTGGGGATAGGATGATGTTAATAATGACTTAATAAGTCGAGAGGCTATCGTACTTCGCTGATGCTATTGCCTACTAGCTAGTGAATTTTTAGGGTTAACGAGTAATAGGCAGTTGAGGGTCAAGAACATACAGTCATCCAGAATAGATAGATAGATATCCTTTATTGTCATTGTACAGGTACAACAGGATATCGTTTGGAGCAAGCCCGTATAACCAAGTAAGATATAAAGAATACAATAGTAATAGAAGCTAAAAGACTAGAACAAAAACAATACATGGTTTAAAAGAAACATACAATATGAAAATATAAAATATTGCACGTATGGTTCATTTTGAGTGGTTTTAGATGTATCTTTGTTTAACTGTGTTTTATACATTATGGGTGTTTCTCATTGCACACAGAAGAGCTAATATTATTAACCAAGGTTGCCAGGTTTCACCCCAATGCCCAACCCAACTACATCTCAAAAACCACACAAAATTCTTGAAACTAGCCTCAAGTTCAGGCACTCTTTAGTCACTTAAAAGCAGTCAATATTTAAATGGAATTGAAAATGGTTGGAGTTGTGAAGGAGGACTTTCCCCATGGGCGAGACACCACTACTTTTGAATATTGGATTATATTATTGATTGATGTTTTAGAACATTACAAGGATTAAACATCTGACTGGTGGAGGAATGGGTTCAGGACTAAGGTGATAAATCTCCAAAAGCAGGTTTTGAACTTGGAAGATTCCCATGTCTGTAGAAACAAGGTTGTGGATCAACTTTACAGTGAGATGGTTCTACAAGAGCAACTCTCATGTAATAGATCTCCACAATTAGGTGTGGGACAAAACTCTCCATGGCATTGCCACAGCTCACAGCATGATAGTAGCTGCTGCGAAGTGCTGGGAATTGAACTTACAACCTTCTGAGCAATAGGCCAACATTTTAACCACTGAGCTACCACAGCTACTATTATCAGGCTTTGTCTTGCATGTCATCCCACCTCATGAACCCACACCCGCCATTTTTCCTCTTCATACTGTATGTATTTCCGATCTTCAGTAGCCGCTGCTCAGTTTTGCTCTCTCCAGAGTCCTGACTTCTTAAACGCAGTGTTTTGTGAGACTCCAGCAGAAACAGGGCTGGAATGAAACTCTTCAGGGTGGTAGGGCTTAAGGAGCAGGGTTGGGCTCCCTTGGGTTAAACCTACACTGTTCTAAAAAACCTGATCAACAGAGGTGTGGAGAGAGCTAACAACAGCTCAGAATTATATCTCATCCACGTGTAATTAAACGCAACAGGTCTATAAATAGCTCTACAGTTCCTCAGCGTGAGTAGGAGTTGCTTTAACAGCAAGGAGAGACAAGGCGGTGTATTGGTAGAAGAAAAATTACAGTGATATGAGAGAAAGAGAAAGCGAGGACGTCATTGAACACTGACAGTCTGAAACCACTGGAGTCTGTTTAGACTATGAAATATTTGTAAGTTGGATGTCATATGTGCTTTAATTAAAAATATAGTACTGCTGATGAGGTTTGAGTTCTCAAAAGCATCTGTTTGCGTTTGTGTGTAATCTGATTTTGAAAAACCATAACAAGAAAAAATATGAAATACATCCAGCTGCATGCGATCTCGAATCCTCGTGCACCTGGGTAAGTGAAATACTTACGGAATGTGACCACTGTTTTCTCAGGCTATCCAAGTTTGCAATATTACAAGCAGTGAGTAAACATATCTATGTACATAGTTACCGTTGCCAGGGCAGCCCGACAACAGTGTGCAGCCTGCTCCCAAACACCGAGAGGTTAGGATATGAACTCTTAACCATGAGATTCAATTACCCGTTCCTGTCACACCAGTCTCCTCCCTGCCCTTTCTCTTTTCTCGTTACTCTCTCATGCTGACCTCTTCTCGACCTCTCAGCTCAGCGTTCACGCGCAGCTGTTGCTATGTTTTTCATTTAATCACATCCTGAAATGATCTCTCAGCTAGAACAAATGCCCTCTGGAGCATTCGGTGGAGGTGTAGGAAACGCAGCATGGTCATTATAGGAAGGAGGGAAAGTTTTAAAAATGAACTTTATTACGCTTTGTGGTTTTTTTTTATTTTTAGAACATTAAAGAAATATTAGAACATGAAAATGTGATGTCATAAGTAAAGATCAAAGAGTTGTGTCATACTCAAGACAGATTTTTCTCAAGATTGTGCCAGGCATTATATGGATATAAGATATGAGGAAATAAAAAACATTCATCCTGTATGACTCATATCTGAAGCAATCTATCAGGTCTGTCTATGTGTTGGTGTGTGTGAGTATGGTTTTATGACTTGGTGTGGCTCAAATGTCCGCACACGTATAGGAATATCTGATAGTCTTGAGTTTGTGGGAACGTTTGGAGGAAGGAAACCTGCTGCAGCTATTATTTTTAGAAAGCAAAAATGAATTAAAATGAAACAAAAGATCCAAAAGATTTCTGAGGTTTGAAGTTAGGGTTAGATTTGGATTTAGCTACAAGCTACTGTTAAGATTATGTCAGTGGAAGTTCCTCACAAGATTAGCAAGACAAATATGTGTGTGTGTGTGTGTGTGTGTGTGTGTGTGTGTGTGTGTGTGTGTGATATATATTCACACATTCTGACCTCCCTAAGGATAGGGCCATTATAAATGTATTGGTGAGGTGTTGGTGTTGTTGCCATAGTGGCCTAAATATGGCTCTCAGTCAGGTTTACACAAATTTATCATTGTCAGTGCAGTTATGTTGGGGGGGGGGTGTCTGCATCTGTGTGTGTGTGTGTGTGGGTGTGTGTGTGTGCGTGTGTCCATTTTATCCCCATGTGCTGACATG
>JAQMYM010000005.1:3798648-3812274 GCA_030014255.1 Parauchenoglanis ngamensis | reverse complement strand
TGTGTGTGAGGGAGTGCTTGTCTGTGTGTGAGGGAGTGCGTGTGTCCATTTTATCCCCATGTGCTGACATGAGAACCAATCTGAGATTGTTTATTTATTGGCTTTCCTATTTCTTTATGTACCAATATTCAGACTGGAATATGAGAGTTGTATAATTTAGCCTGTTCTGCTGATCGAAGCACAATTTCACAAAGTCTGATCTATTGTTAGCCAGATAAAACACGAGCCAAGAACATCTAAAAAATAAATAAAACACACACACAATCACTCACCCTTTTAATGTGGAATGTTGAGTTAATTTCATAATCGTGTTATTATCCATTACTTAATATTAACTCCTTTCTCAAATTCAATATTCAAAAATATCTTGATCTTTCAGTTGAGGGATTTTAACAATTTGCCTACTGGCTGGTATCAGTTGGCCGGGACTGTATAAGGACTAGATGATATCCGGTAACCCCATGTACGAATCCAAAATTAGCGATATGTCAAATACCTCCTTTCCACCCACGCGACCTCTTTGCGCCTGAGCAATCATCACTGAAATTACTTCCATCTTTTGTACTTTTACACTTGAGTAAAAGTAAAAGTAATCATCAGAGAATTACACAAATAAGAGGAAATACATCATCTGGTGAAACCCTACATGAGTAATTACCTTTTCACATGTCTAAAATTAACACAACAAATCTGAAAATGTTCTATTGTCTACACTATCAACAATATATAAATTATTATAATGTTAGCTGGCTAGCCAGATACTTCCCAGTTGGGGCTTCAGTAGCTTGCTAGGTTCATTAGGTGGCTAGCTCATGATCGTTCATAAAGGTTTCTAGTTACATAATTTGGCATCTGTGTAACTAGAAGCCTGAATAAACTAACATGAGCTCTCTAGATAGCTATATACTGTATGTAACTAGATAACTCAAAGCAAATGCATTTATGGTTTCAATAGCTAGCTCATGTCATTTCATACATGTATCATAGTTAGCAAATCAATTTCCAACAAAGAAAGTATTTTCAGAGACAAGGCAACATGATGAACTTTAAAGTAAGACACTAAATTTAACATCCCAAATGTGTTAATGTACGTATGTGCATCATTAGCATAGTTTCAAAAGAAAGTGGAAGAGGGGGAAAAAAGAGTTGTGATGTGCTAACTGATGGTGTGAGACTATAAAAAAAGGTTTCACTTGGAGGTGTAATATACGCAAGCGTCACAAAATTTGATTAAAGTGAATTTTAGAAGAAGTCTAGAAGGAATGAATCAATGAATCAGTGAGTTAGTATAACACCAAACCAAATATACTATATTTTAATCAAAACATTTAGCTTAAATGCTGGAGGTTGCTCTTGAATCTGTTAATGTATTGGTTCTATTATTGCCAGCTTGAATTTCATAAGAGTGAATGTTTTCTTTGTTCATTTATTTATTATTTATTATTTGATCACACCTACGTCCCACTGATATGGCACGTATTGTACTTGCAGACAACAGAAAAAATTCTCAGCGCACAGTGATACCTGGGCAACACACGTCATAAAAATACTGAAGAACAGACAAATAAAAATGCTTGTTTATACTGAAGCATACAGTAGTGCACAGTTATAAACAGAAAAAAAAGCTTAAGCAGACTGATTTTGTGTACCTTTATAAAAAGGAAAACTTTCTTCATAAGCACTTTGTATAATTTTAGATGGATAATAACAATAAGATCACATCTGTTTGAGATAATGATCCATTCTGAGGTGACCATTTTGAGAGAAACACTCACTTGTTAGCATTACTAGCCTCATAATTTAGTGCTTGTGTTGAACAATATTGTTTATGACAAATTCTCAAATTTTGGAGAATATGAAGACGCCCAGACATTGAAATCTCTCTGGTGTCTACCTGGGGCAGCTGCAATAACGTAAGTGATAACCAGATCCAACTTGCTTGCTGGACATTCCACGACACTGAATGTACTATAAACAGTTAAAAGTAATACATTAAAGCTTGTAGCCCAATTGTAGGCAAATTGCTGTGGTATACAAGGAATAAAGAACTTCAGGACGTTTTTATTATAAAATAATCAACTTTAGGGTGGTAAAAGTAACTCGAATTTGTGTCATTATTTTTCTGTAACAGCACACATCCGAAGTGTTTATAGTTGTAACTAGCTATGAGTAATTTCAGAAGAAGGGTTTTTTGCCTCCCACACAGCATCTCCAGTCATCAAATTAAATATGGAAACAGCAGCATTCTGAAAATGTGGTGACAACCACCAACTACCACCAACGTAGCTATTAGGAGGAAAACCTTCCCGGAGCAGTGACGAGGTGTTCTCAATCAGATTGAGGACACTTTATGTTTCCCTATAGACTTAATCGCCTATTAATACACTAAAGGCCTTCAAAGACGATGACTGAGTTCATGTAAAAACACACACAAGTGAGAATTTATAATGACAATTGGTTCCTAAACCATAGACAACTTATAATGTGTCTAGCCAGATTAGCTTGCTAGTTGCAGGAATGCTAGCTGAGCGCAGTAAGGTTAGCTAAACCAATGCTGGTGGCTCAGCCGTTAAAGGCTCTGGGTTACTGATCAGTAGGTTCCTAGCACCACCAAGCTGTTTGGCTCTTGGGCAAGGCCTTTAACCTTTAACCCTGTTTACACCAGCAGTGCTGTATCATAGCTGTTCCTGTACTCAGACCCCAGATTTCTAACAATCTAGCATATCGAAAGAAGACAACCCGTACCAGAGCTACCTTTGCCACCATGACAAGACTCCACAACAGCCTGTTCCCTGAGGCGCAGACACCGCTGCCTGTCTACACTCAGCTGGACTAATCAAAACCTCCATTAGCCACACCTGCATTTTATAATTGTTGCTAATGGAGACTTTTTACTATCACAACTTTGTTATTGCTGATACAACCCTCAGAGGCAATAGTTTACAGTGAAGTTTTTACTCAACTTTGATTCTTTTGTCCTATATCGTTGAAGTTCATGGTCCTGTGTATTTATTGTTCTGCGTATCTTTTGTATTGTTTGCACTCGTCATGTATTTGCACTTTATGTAGCCCTGTGAGGCGGTGCAGTGGTGGCACTTTCATCTCGCAGCAAGACAGTGCTGGGTTCGAAAATGGCGGCTGTTTTGCCTGGCGACTTCCTGTGCGGAGTTTGTACGTTCTTCTCGTCCCTGCATGGGTTTCCGCTAGGCAATCTGTTTTCCTCCAACAGTCCAGCGACATGAAGATTAAGTCAACGGTCTACTTTAAATTGCCCATAGGTGTGAACGTGAGCGCGAATGGTTGTTCGTCTCTCTGTGTTAGCCCTGCGATAGATGGGAGACCTGCCCAGCGTGTACCCCGCTGAGAAATTTGGCTCCAGCTTTCCCTGCCGTGATCTAATTAACAGATTAGCGGTATAGATAATGGATGTATGGAGGTAGGCATGTGTATTATGCCACTGTATTGTTAAGTGTTGCTCTGTGGTACGGGGGAAACAAAATTTCATTCGAAACTATATTTAGAGGAATGACAATTTAAAACCCATTAGACTTGACTTGAAGTAAGTCACTTGGACCTCATTGATTCTGGTTAAGGCTGGTTTGGTCCTCTGATCCTCACAAAAACAAACAAAAAACATTTCAAACCGCTAGCAACGCACTTCCGCTGAAATACATTTCCCAGAATGCCCCGAATATCCCGAGAATCTTTCCCCGCCCACTACTAGACGCCACACCACCATCTGTTTATGTTCAGATCTGAGAACGTGAGAGATGAGAGACGGCACGAGCGTCGTGTCAGTTATTTTAAAACCTTGAAATTGTGTGGCTGGTTTTTGTTTTTGTGTTTTTTTGAATCCGTGTGCGCGAGACCGGCCGTTATTCTTCAGCACGATCGACCTGTCTTGTGTTTTTACTCTGAGAAATTGCTAAAAGTATTCGCACCCCTGTCTTTGTTAGCAGGTGGCTTTGTTAGCTAGCACAGTGTGTGTCTTTATTGTTTATTTTTTTGGTTCTAACCGCTGGAGCTAAAGGACCGGTTCCGGGTCTTTTGTAACGAACCGAATCTTCTGGAAAAAAAAACGTTATCAGGGTAAGTATCCTGCAAACTGTCGTTCATTGGGTGTTTTTAAATTTTTTTTTTAAATTTTTTGAGAAATGTCATTTCTATCCAAGAAGTGTATTGTTAATTTGGTCCAGTTACATTCTTCTCAACGAGAATGTATTTAGTTTAATTCAATTTCATTCACAAGGAAATGATTTTTAGCTAATAAATTAGCCGGCTATGCATCTTCTGTTGTATGCTAATCATTCTTTATGCTTTGTTTGGGATGATTTTGGTGACTAAAAACTTTTCCGTCAATGTCATGGTGTATTAATGTGTGTATATATTTCTTAAATATTATATACGGCGTGCTAGTTGAAGGCATTGTGTGCCCGTCTTTAAAAAACAAACAAACAACAACAAAACCCATTTTGTCACAAGTATATCTGTCACTCTCTGTTCTTAATATTGAGGGAAAACTTCACCCTGAAACACACTCAGTGTGTTAATACTGAAATATTCATGATGTGTTTAGTGAATCCGGTCCTAGTTTGTTAGGTTGGTGGTGTATTTGTTTCTTAAAAAACTCCTGTGAGAAGTGTCCCGCGATGACGTCACAGAGTGACACTCTTACTCCTACTACAGTTACAACGACGTGTAATAGGAAGGACATGTAAACAATCTCGAGCACGATGGGATAGCAATCCGGTTTCGCTCTTAACTCCTACAAACAAAAGAGCAAGAGCGTCTTTTCTCGCTCCGGAGAATTTCAGCGTCGTATTATTAAAAAAAGAAGTCGGTAGAGACGTTGGTGCAAAGAGACGTCGGACTTAAAGTCCCAGAATGCAATGCTGCTATACATCAGAGTTGCGTCGTGTTACGACAGAAACTCGGCTCATGCAGTTCGAGATCGAGGAGGATCTGATGCGTGCGATGATTTTGGTGGATTGAAAGTTGATGCGCCGCTAATTGAACAGGATTTAGGAAATTGTGAACCTTACGAGGACAGACCATGACGTTTAAACGGAATAAAATCATTGCAGAATGAATCTTAGACACCGTTAGAAGTTAATCACATATTAATTATAAAGATTCACATGCAAGCCATTCCTTTAAAGGAATTTGGGTTTGCGGTGTTCTTGTGATACTGATTAGACATCAGTAGGCCGGGACACATCTTCAACAGTCCAAGTTCTTTTCTCTTTTTTTTTTTTTTTTAAACAGTGCACAGATTTGAAGTTTGGCTTTGTTTGCTGATCCAGACCTGTTGAACTGGCCTAAAACAATGACTGTTATTATGATGGTCACGGCTTCATATTATGGAGCGAGGCAGTGACGCATTTTACAGATCAGGTCTTTGATTTGGCTTATCACTATTTGCATTGCATTCTGGCTTGCTTGTGTTGGACCATTGTTCTGTTGAATCGAAGTGCCTCGGGTGATTTGCATAGGCAGATCAAGCCTCCAGGCCCGGCATCTGGCCCGGCGAATGGCCGCTTTTGTCCTGCGTTGACACGACGGTCTGTATTGCTTTTGTTGACCTCCTCTTAAACTTAACCCCCCATCTCCATCTCAGGCTGTCTGGATGGCACGCCATCGCCTGCTCAGCTTGAATTATTCATATTTAAAGTCAGCAGACAAACGCTAAGGTACTAGGGCGTATGGAGAGGAGGAGACGGAGACACGGGCTGGGCGATGCGTAAGGACTGTGTAAGACGGCGGTATTGAAACTTTTCCTCTTGAGTTTTTTTTAAGAAATCATATCCCTCCTCAAAGCTAAAAACACACACACAACTGTCAATAATTTCCCAGTTCACATGCTGATTGGCCTATTTGTCATTTTAGTCAGTGGAAAAATCAGGAAAGTAACAGGAAGGGCATACTGAGAAGAGGACGTTGCAAAAGAGGTGGGGTTAAGGAGACGTATACAAGCTGGTGGGACAGCGTGAAGACACGCATGAAGAGAAAGCAGAAAGGGACATAAAGAGGGTGAAGTGGACATACAGACAGGATGAAGGGAGTAACACAGAAGAGGAAGAGAAATGGAGATGGGGACGACAGGAAATAGAGACAGGAATACTGGATTAAGGAGACATGGAAGGGGACATAAGAACAGGAGGATGGAAGTAACAGAAGCAGCACACTGAAGAGAAATTGAGACGAGGACTTGGGATATGGGGACAGAGACAGGGACACTCAGAAGAGGAGCAGAGAAGAGAAACAGGACATGAAGACATTATTAGGGATTATTGGGAGAAGAGATAGTGGACACAAAGATCATTGCGAGGGGACATGAAGACAGAGTGAAGTAGATTTGGAGAAGGGACGTAGGGACAGGAAGAGGAGATGAAAGGTGGAACGGAGACAGTAGGAAACACCAGGAGAAGTGGGAGGTGGTGCAGTGACGAGGTGAGAGAGGAAGAAGGGAAAGGCAATAAAGTGACGAAGGGAAATGAGCAGCAAAAGGGCAAGAGGGAGTTTTGGACTTTTTTTCTTTGGTCTCGTATTTGCTTCCCTTAAAAGTTTCTTTCACAGTTTGGGAGTGGTCCATTTCCCACGATGCACACCGAAGCACTATTTTTTCTTTTTGCGAGACCGTGATGGAGCTCTTTGTCTTGGTTAGCTCACTTTAAGCTTTAGTTGGAAGGAAAGGGAGTGTAACGCTGGGCCAAGACATATCAATATTACATTTATTAATGTTTCTGACCAACCAGACTGACTGACTGCGCTCCAAAAGAGACGGACTGTAACACCACCGCCGCATGCAGACCATCAACAGTGTTGAGTTTTCCGAAATAACGACAGCAAAACAAATAACATGTCAACGTTGATATTTATAAATTTCGATTGTTGCTCAGCTTTACACTTCAGAGGCTTGAAGGAACACGCCTCTACAATCCAATTAAATAAACACGAGCCGGGCCAACGGTGTCGCTTTCCGTGGTGAAAAATAGATAAGCACACTGACCTGCTGCTTACTAAGAAACTCAACGCTGTCCCTGGTAAAACTGTCATTCCTGCACCTGATCCGCTCTGGTGGACATTCAGAAGTAAGGAATTAGGATGCGTGTGGCTGAAAAAGCAAAAGATAGGGACTCACAAGTCTGGCCAATAAAAGCGTAGCGTATGAGTAGTTGATGCTGAAGGGCCTTGCTTGTCCTGACCTAGCACAAATCCTTAAACTGCAATTACACCGCTCTTAAAACAGTTAGCACTGTATTTGGCTGTTCCTTAAATATTTTTTTTGTTGGAGCACACTGGGTTTGTTTTAAGGACGAAATAGTTGGCGATTGTTTCTGTATTAAAGGCCACAACGGTTTCTTGCTCCTCGACCTACTTGACTCGGCGTGCGCCTTGGCACAGAAAGATCGCACGTCTAAATCCAGACGAGCCGAGTTAATCGGGTGACTCATTGTCTTAATAACCGAGGTAGGGCAGGTCAAATGAATCTCAACCCTCTGCACTCGTAATCATGGAGACTAACGCACAAAGGATTTGTGATTTCGCGATGATGTCTCGTTTCTCCTCTTGAGAATATTTATCACGACCGTAGTCAGGAAAAGGAAAAGGCGTCCGTCGTGGATCTTTGTGAAAACTGATCTAAAAGTTTGGACGGAAGCAGAGCAGCTAACAGAGGATCGGCGATAAGACCGTCGCGTCGTTCATAACAGCACTTCCTCTGCTCTCCGAGCTCCGATCCTAATCAGCAGTATCGCTGCCTCTGCGCTCGCACAGTCACACGCCACAGGACATGAAAGCAGAAACGGAAGCAGCGTGTAAGCGCGGCCGCCTCTTCTCCTTTTCCTCAATAGAAGAGTCTCACTCGAACTCTGTTCATTATCGAGTGTGTGGTGTGTGAACTGGCGCGCTGCCAACATAGTTTCAAGATGAGTGCTGCACAGGGGTCATTAGATTTGACACGGAGCCAGAATCTCGCAAACACTGTCCACCTCCCAAAAAAAAAACCCCTCAACATAAATTCATGGGAGTTTATTACATTATGTTGCTTAAATTGTATTACAAAAAAAATATTCGACCTTCATTTGTAGCACAGGCTGTAATATAATTCGCCTTGTACGCCTTACAACACGTAGCGCTCGATGTGTGATATTCAGGCACAGGAAGGAAAATGTGGTTGGAAAAACAGAGAGCTGTTTAACGGGTAGAAATACATCTCTGTCTTTGCATGTTAGTGCGGCCGCCTGGGAAAACCCTTCGCATGGCGAAACTTACTATTATATATCGTTCTGACGACTACAGGCTTTTCTGAGCTGAAATACATTTCCCTTTCGTGTCTATCTCAACCATGAGGTTTCGCTATGGCATCGACTTGACTAAAGAGTGACATTCAGTGTGTGAGGTAATCACTCTTCGCTACAACTCTGTTAGCACACCGACTAGACTTACCACTGCGATGGTTAAACTAGCATCTTAACAACTCCGCAGGAAAACAGCCTCGGGAAGATAAAGCATTCATGTGCCGGTTTGGTGAGATATAATTATGGGTTCAAAGATTGAGGTGTCGAAATATTTTGTACAGAAAATATTTGCTGTTTACCAGAATTGTACAACAGTTTACCCAGGCCTAATCCTAATTAAAAATACTCTAACAAGTACAACTTGCATAAAAATCCATGGCTGATGATTAACTTGTGATTAAGGTAAGGATCTCAGGATTGCTATACACAATATCACCCAACATTATGTGGTGCGCTATACTGTATGGTCAAAACTTTGTGCGCACCCATATGTGGTTCTTCCCCAAACTGTTACCACAAAGGCAGAAACACACAACTGTATAGAATGTTTCCCTTCACTGGAACTAAGAGGCCCGAACCTGTTGCAGCTTGACCGTCAGCGCTCCGCAGTATCAGCAGCTCCATGAAGACTGGGTTTGCCCATGTTGGAGTGGAAGAAGTCCTGCTCAGAGCCCCGAAACGAACAACGACCGCACCCCAGACCTCATCAACGAAAATCAGTACTTTACCTCACTAATGCTCCTGTAGCTGAATGACCACAAATCCCCACAGCCACGCTCCAAAATCTAGTGGAAAGCTTTCCCAGAAAACGGGATCAGCTCCATAGTAACGCCTGCGGTTTTGAAACGGTCAGGTGTCCACATACTTCTGGCTATTTCCCGTGATCGATAAACCCATTGGTGACATTTGGTGTTCAGTGATACAGATTGGCATGCCTATAGAGCGTCAGAGATCAAGCTGATCACAGATATGATTTTTTTTTTTTTAAAGAGATTTGCATTTTATGGCTATTTGTTGTTTAACCAGTTTTAAGAGCAGCCCTTCTTGTCCTCGCTTGCATTTCAGGCAGGATTGCAAATGAATGGCACGTTTTATAGAGTGAGCAATACAAGCCAAATAGTCAGGATGGTGAGCAACAGCCAAAACAAACAACCACTTCAATCGGAGTCAATTGCACCCAAATGCTGGTTAGGAATTCGTACCAGAAACGAAAAACCAACACATCTGGGGCTTCTTCAGATTCGTCCAAAAGACAGGAGACCGGCTTTATTTCCGAAGAACCTAATGTTCCTTCCAGTGCAGCCTCCTCGCAAACGGGCCGCAGAACGGAGTGATATTATAAAGCCTCTTTTATTGTTCATGTTTGTGTTTGATTGTATAACTCTAAAGATCCCTTAAGATGCACTTGGTTGTATCATGTTCATCAATGAGCCAATAGCATGAATGGTGTGTTGTTCAGGTGACAATGATTCAGGAAGTCATGTAGTGTGAACTTACCAATGCGTGACACGAACCGTGCTGGTGTCTGGTTCCAAGTTGGTTCACCTGGTAGATCTAAGAACCAGTTTGCTTTTCCACGGGCCAGAAAGCCACCATAGAGTCATGTTATGATGTCACCGTATACATATATTTACGTCTCCGCTTTCCCAACAACGCCAGTGCTGAGCACAACAATGGCGTACTGCAGCGTCTCTTTACAAGTGTTGCCCCTGGCTGTGTGAGCCTACATTGGCATCCAAACATTACTGGTCCAACGCATTTGTGCTGCTCATCATGACTGCTATGGTTGGCAGTTGCTTTCGAACAGCAAGGTACTTAACTAACACAATCTGCTTCTTATTAACACTGAACGTAAGATGTTAATGTTAGCCTTAGTCTTTAGCTAGCTACCACTGCTGGTTCGATTTCAAGTCCATACTGAAGCTCTTGCTTTTGGTTTTAGGCCAGCAAAAGTGTTGGTGCCACTCTCAAACCAGTTTTCTTGGTCTAGAGCCAGTTCTTTGGCTGTCAAAATGTGAAGAACTGGTTCAAGATTAGGCACCAGTCGTTGAAATGCCTTTACAGGGAAATTGTGGGGGGTTTTGTGCCTGTGTTGCATCTGTACACACTACAGATGGTGTAATGTTTGAGAATCCCTGCTTTCAGTTTGATCACAGCCCTTATTTGGTCTCCCCATAGAGCGCTGGTGCTTAAAGAATGGCAGCTGTTCTGTTTCTCTCGCCTCGTTTTCTTTTTATTGGCATTTTTTTCATAAACGGCGCAGTTCCCTGTGCATTGTTTTCTTCTCTTTGTATCGCATAATGACTTTCCTTTCCTGGGGCAGAAGCGAGAGAGCCGATTGTGTTGCCTGTTGTGTCATCGCTGCCTTCTGATTAGCCGATGATGGATGTAGTGTGTGTGTGTGTGTGTGTGTGTGAGCGAGAGAGAGAGAGAGAGAGAGAGTGTGAGTGTGAAGTTTCTGCAGAAGTGACGAGCAGATGTTATGTACGCCTCTGTATTTCAAACTGGTTGTTCTCACCTTCGGAGACCTGCTGAGTGTAAGTGCAGGTGTATGACGTGTGTATGTGTGTGTACATGTGTTCGCATCCCTCTCTTCCTCGCTATGCCTGCTCATTTTATTTCACCACCTGTAGTGGTTTTGCAGCTCTGCTGCTTCTATAATTAATAACTTTGACCTGAGGAGAGAGAGAGAGAGAGAGAGAGAATGTGTGTCCTTGCTTCTTTTTACCTCTCTGTAATATACAAGCTCTCATTGTCTTAGAGTTTTAGGCATGACGTCTGTGTTTGCGTTTAACAGAACTGATAAACTCGGTTTAATTCAGTTCAATTCAGTTTTATTTGTATAGCGCTTTTAACAACATTGTCACAAAGCAGCTTCACAGAAGTTTATAAATTCTGAATATAAAATTATGAATCTATTAATTTCTCTATCCATATGTATATATGTGTGTGTGTGTGTGTGTGTGTGTGTGTGTATGTATATATGTGTATGTATATCCCTAATAAGCAAGCCTGTGGCGACGGTGGCGAGGAAAACTCGCTGAGAGGACAAGAGGAGGAAACCTTGAGAGGATCCAGACTCAAAGGGAACCCGTCCTCATAGTGCAATTATAATAGGTTTATAAGATAAACATCTCTGTGGCCGGTGCCTACGTTTATCTGTGTAATTTTTGTTATTGTAGTGGGAGTCATTACTCGTATTACTCACAGTACTCAATACTCAAATTACTCAGATTTATTACACCGGTGCAGATTGTGTCAGTAAATGTATAAATGAGGACTATAACCATCAGGAACTGTTGAAATTCCGGCCTGCTTTGCATGACGAGGTAATTTGAATTCCCTGACCATGGCTGTAGGCTGGGTGTTGAAATGTTGAGGCTGGTTTTTAGTAAACACAACGAGAGAAAACAGAAACAAGAGACAATCTATCCTATCTGGCAACCCTGGAGCCGTTGTTTCAACTCCTTACATGATTTGCATCCCCCCCTCCACACGTGCACATTTTTAATAGTCCAATTATTTCCCAACCATGGATTGCAATATTATTACAGCATTCTCTTTGCATCATTTTAAAGCCATTAAGGTCTGGTGAAGGGAATTATGTGGGTTTTTTTTTCTTTCTTTCTTTCCCAAAGCAATAAGCAGAGGTGCCGCTTGCTAACAGGCAAGGCAGGCAGCTGCTTGTGGCCCCAGGCCAGTCGGGGGCCCCGACTCGAGGGCGGACAAATTTTAAGCTGCAGCAGTTATAATGGTGTTGTACGCTAGTTGAAGGGGCCCGCTGTGAATTTTTGCTTAGGGCAAAAATTGATGCTCATGTCACGGATGAGGCTTGTTTCAAATTCTCTATAAAACTTTCCAGCATGTCTGTGATCGTCATGAACTGCGTCCCAAATCACATGATATGACGGCACGTTCTTGTTCACAAAGCTAGAGGATCCAGACGACTGGAATGCAAAATGGATTTTTTTGTAGATTCTTTATGGAAATCAAAAACCATTTATTATTGTACATGAGTACAGCTGTTATTTAGCTTTTTTGCCCGGACCTGACCAACTGACACACCGACATGAACGCCGGATAAACATGACTGCCAGGAATAATAGAAAGCAAGTTAAAAAAAAAATAAAATAAAAAAAATGGAGTCGGATGCGAGTCATTTATTCATTAAAGGGGCCAGCCTGTCCTTCCCAGAATCCTCTGTGCCAAGTGCATTTTTGATGGTAGCGATATTTCAGTATCAGCAGTACGCAACAGTTCGACGACACCCTACATTTTAAATTGTAGCGTGTAATCAAAGATGTCTTGCAAAAGTATCTATATTTTTAATTCTTCCGACTGACCCATTCCGTTTTTGTATGGTTCTTCAGTATGTAATGGACCCGAACCGAAGGAAAGAAAAGCTTTTATTCAAAGCTTCATGTGTGACACGTGAATGAAGAGAAAGTTCGAGATGGGTTTCTAAGGAATCACTAACAGTGAATTTGCGGACAGTGAGCTAGCAGGTAGCGGTCACATGCTTTCAACACAAAAACAACGCACTGGATTCTGGGAAGGTGAGCCGGATCCGTTAACTCTCACTTGAGTTGCGATTGGAAGGAAGAAGATTTAACATTAGCAGGAGTACACATGCCTTTCTAAGTGCTTAAGCTCTCTTTGCAGAACAAACAAATCTCTCCAGCAGTCTCTCTTCTTTTCTTCTCCATGCTAAAAGCTCCTCAGTCTCCATTTTTGATATTACACCGTTATTTCATCCTGACAGGTGAAACATTGCGTGTTGTGTAAACCGTGTCTGTGCTCGATGGTGTATTGCGCACACCATTACCAACGATTCTTAAAAGATAAACATTGAGCCATAGATCAGTTCTGGGATTTTGAAAGAAGCATAAGAAGACGGCTGTCCTTATGTTGCCTCCTCCCGAAGTAGCGAGTAAATTTTAATGTGTCCGTGTCTGTTTCCCGGGAATTGTTTGTCGAGCTGTGCCTCTGGCGGGCTCTCTTAACCGCTTCCTGTTTAAGGTGTTACATTCCCAGTGTCGGTGTGAAAAGAGCTTCATATCACAGATCAACTCGTGTGTATTACTGCATTATTCATCTCTTGGACATCTGACTGAGCGAGCAAGCGAGCGTGTGCGCGTGCGTCCGTGTGTGCGTCCGTGTGTGCGTCCGTGTGTGTATGTGTAGTTTGTCTATTTGTACTGCATCATCATTTGTTATGTCTTGTTCGTCTCATCACTTTTCTGAGAACCTGTCTGTCTGTGTGTGTCTGTCTGTGTGTGTCTGTCTGTGTGTGTCTGTCTGTGTGTGTCTGTCTGTGTGTGTCTGT
>JAQMYM010000005.1:3786419-3798548 GCA_030014255.1 Parauchenoglanis ngamensis | reverse complement strand
GACTGTGGGAGGAAACCGGAGCACCCGGAGGAAACCCACGCATGCACGGGGAGAACATGCAAACTCCACACAAAAAGTCAACCTGAGTGACCCTTCTTGCTGTGAGACAACAGTGCTAACCACTGCACCACCGTGCCGCCCAAGCAAAGATTCATAACACATAAAGTCAAACAGACAGTAAGCAGTGAGCGCATGCGCTGGAAGCGCTTGAGGAAATAAGGATTATAACTACATTCACATTACCTTGCTGAAGTGACTAAAATATGATTTTTTGCCATAATGTGACACAGATCTGATCTTTGCAAGGCAAAGATCTGATTTTTCAAATAAGATTCGAGTCACTTTAATATGTGGTCTTAAATCCGATACATATCTGATTCGTGGCCATGTGACGTGATGTGAACGGTCAGCTAGGAATTTATGTGGCTTTTTGCCTATACACATGCGCTGCATGCTGTCATCAGCCAGCAAACTGGTAGCACAGAAAAACAACAGTGGAGGAGCTGTACAGCTTCCGAACTGTTTGCTGTCCTCCAGAGCAAAATATGATGCTTACATTAGCTACAATACCATGAGATGTCTCACAAATATGTTATTTGTTGTTGGTGATGCAGATGAGTCATGCAAAAACGTGTCAATGTGTGCGCACATGATGTTTAGAGGGACAGATGTGTTCTCATTACAGTCAGATACGGGCCGCTTGTAATAACGGATGTGGATCGTCAAGATAGGTGAGGCCAATCTGAGTAAAAAATCAGAATTGAACAATGAGGCTTGTAATGTGAATGCAGTGAATTGTAACTCCCTAGAGTTGCCTCATACTGTTTCTAAAACATGTACAGTGAGGATGTCAGCAAACTTGAATACATTGTTCGGATTGAATAGGTAATGTGTTCTAAACAAATCCAAATACAAAGAAATAGAAGGTGAACTGTTTATTTTCCCTCTGATGGGAAATCTATAGCAACTGTGTCAGGAAATCCTCCTGAAAGGTCCCATCTCAATCACATGACAATGATTTGGGTGTCTACCAGAAAGTCTAAAAAAATCAGAGGAAACAGCACAGTAATACATACAGTACAGTATGCAATACAGTAATACAATACTTCGTTTTTGGCAACAACTTGGTAGCAACTTGCTAAATTGTCCGATTGGCAAGCTTTTTAGCATATAATCAAAATATTATCAAATTTGCTGAGTTAGAGAAATCAATTTCAGTTGCTATCCTGCAAGCCTTGACAACTTAAGCACTGTCCATTAGTAATATTGCTACTAATTAGAACATATTTATGAACTTAATTTGCTAATATAATAGCAATAAATGAATTATTTGTTAATTAATTTAAGTGTTGACTGCTTTGTTTTAAGGAATGCCAACTTTACATTAGGTAGAAAAAGTTTATGTTTTTTGTTTTGAAGTGTTAAATTACATCAAGACACATAACTGGTGTCTTGACAAAGAAATAACTACTGTTTGACTAATTGCTTTTGTTGCTTCATTTGCAGGTTTGATCTTTGGAGACGGAAACTTGTGCAATGAAAGTAACAGTATGTCTGGAAAGAAGCCAAAATGAAACAGAAATGCAGTGCTGCAGGCCAAATTTCCCATCATTCTGAACCTATTCAAGTTTCTGTTAATTAGTGCTTCTTTAGCATCAACAGTTTTCACATAAAGAGTGGAGCACAGGACAAGAGAGAAAAAAGAGAGCTGATGCTACTCAGTGTCTTCATATTTAAAAGGTAAATACATTTATTTGTTTAGATGAAAAGTTAATGAGCCTAAAATTTGTTTCCTTACATTCCAAGCAATGCAATCTAAAAACGAAAGGCAGAATGACGCAGCAGGTAGCTTTGACGCCTCACAGTTCCAGGGTTGCTGGTTTAATACTGAGCTTAGAGTTACTGTCTGTGTGTGGAGTTTTTAATGTTCTCCCCATGCCCATGTGGGTTTTCTCTGGGCTCTCCAGTTTCCTCCCGTCTCTCAAAGAACATACTGATGGTTGAATGGCTATGCTAAATTTCCCATAATTGTAAGTGTGTGTGTGTGTGTGTGTGTGTGTGTGTGTGTGTGTACGTGTGTGTGTGTGTGCATGGTCTGCTATGATTGACTTGTGTCCCATACAGGGTGAATTCCCATTTCACATCCAGTATTCCTATGAAAGGCCCCAGGCCCACCTCGACCCTGACCAGGATAAAGCAGTTATTGGTGATAAGTGTAAAACATGGTCATGTTCACACCGCCTTCAGAGGAGGGGCATTTGCTCATCCAGTGGGAAAAGTGATGTTTTTGATGGTTTCCTTTATTTGACAATGCATGATGCATTATGTTTGATCACCTGTGTAATATTGCACATTATAATTAGTTATGGACTTTGGGCCTACGAAAGGAGTGCACTTTCATCCACCACAGTCTTCACCCAGGCTGATGTGATATGATGAAACATCTCAGTCCACACCTAGATTACATTTATGGAAGCGTTTAGCACTGATATGCCTGTCTGGAGAACACAAGCAGAGATAATGTACTGCTTTGAAAAAAAAAGCATTCATGTTGGACTGTGTTTTTTCTCTTGTACAAAGCTATTCATTTGAACATTTTTGTTTGCTTTCACCTTGTTCATCTGAAGAAGCTTTTATCTCTGATTTAGTGGTTGTAAGTGATCTTGGCATGAGGCATTTTGTCAAAATCCCTTCTCTGGCTACAGACCAAAGCCTTTGCTCTTATTTTGCCAGACTCTGGTCTAGAATGGCATGCTTATTTTTTGAGTGTGGAATGGCCTTATGCAAATTGCTACTTAAGAAGTTGAAAAAAAACCCTGTAGTTTATACTTCTGAACAATGCACAGTATATATCAAGTTAGTGGGATATCATTCTTTGATTTCAGACTATAATATAAAATATAATATATGTGGTGTATATTTTGCTGTCCATTACAATTTTAGATAAGTATTCACAATACCAGCTACTTGTTGCATTCTGTCCTGCACATGTAACTCCAAGTTAAGTGGGTGACTCTGTATGAGACTCCACAGACATCTACACATATACAGTGCTTCAATTCCTGGTCAGTGCTAAGTCTCTTAGTGCTGCATTTGTGCTTTGTGATTTTTAACCAAGCTTTTACATTTGTGCAAAGCAAAGCGCACGGCTGTGCAAATTCCGCATCATCACCAAATGCAAACATCATATTATTTTGTAATATGCTGTAAAAGCACTTTGTTGTTTGTGGTGAGCACACATTATTTGCTGTCGTATTTATGATTTGCTGCAGCTATTCTTGCCTCCGCCTCAGAAAGGATAAACTCTATTACGGAAGCTGTCAACACCATCACCTAAACTGTCAGCTCTATTATCCACACAACTGGCAACAAGAGCAGTACCTACGAGTCCTCTCACCCCCTGAGTCTGCCTGAGACATGCATTAAGTCTTGATTATGTTTGCATTATTTTTTATTTTTTGCAACTACACATTAATATACAGTATAATGGTAAATTAAACTTAATTTAATCAGGGAGGCTACGTTGGGCACAGGCTCAGTTTGGGTGAGCCTGTATCCACTGCCGACTTTGATTCCTGTTCTTTGCTGATGCCTGATGTGGATAGAAGATGAAGAAGCCTTTATAGCACAGTGAAATACTTTTTTTTGTATATCCCAGCTTGTTAGGAAGTTGGGGTTCAGAGCACAGGGTCAGACGATGAAACGGCTTCCCTGGAGCAGAGAGGGTTAAGGGACTTGCTCAAAGAACAGCAGTGGCAGCTTGAACCTGCAACTTTCTGATTAATAACCCAGAGTCTTAATTGCTGAGCCATCACTGCCCAGAAACTTGGTGTTTTGCTAATCTGTAATTGGATTTAAATTTTTTTTAGACGTTTTCTGCTGTTGTAGCCCATTTGCCTCAAGGCATGGCATGTAGTAATTGCTTTTATTATTATTATTATTATTATTATTATTATTTTGCTTGTCACGGTGGTAAATAATTAGACCATAGACTTCTCATCAGCTCAAACCAGTCTGGGCATTCTTCTCTCACTCTGCTCTTCTCTTCTATCTCAACAGCAAGGCATTCCAGCCTGCAGAACTGAGGCTCAATAGAAGTTTTTTTTGTTTCTTGCACCATGCTATGTAAACTGCAGAGACTGTTTTGTGTGTTCCCAGAAAGTGAAAAAGTTCCTTTTTGCTCAACAGGTGCAACAGTCCGGATGCACACTTCTAGTTTCACGTCTCTTATTTATTATTATTTCCTCCTATTTATATTTGTATCAGGTTAGGACACATCTGTTCATGCTGAATAATGTATTGTACTGGGTTAGCATCTTTAATATGTATATGTTCACTTTCTCACTTACCTTGTTCATTTCTGAGCATAACAGAAGAGCTGTCACATGGATCGTTCATTTATTCACAGTATTTTCCCCTGAAATTTGGAAATTCCCATGTTGTTAATTAAAAACCATGAAAGAAAATGCAACACAACAGGCTGCACCTGCCAATCGACCATCAACGGCACTCTCTCTCTGTCTATTTCTCTGTCATGCACATACACACTATATTTCTCTTCCTGATTTCTTTTATTTTGCCCAATCTCTGTTTATTAAGGAAAACTGAATCTCAAGACAATCAAAGAGCTCGGCTTACAATCCAATGGTATGACACCACTTTCATGTACTTAACATCATCCATGTTTGCATAAAAATGTATCTTATGCTAGTTCCCTTATGCTAGTTTTATGTTGGTCTGTGTAGGTATGTAAGCTATTCCATGAATATGTGAATAAACTGACAACACATTACATTATTTTCCTTTTTTTCAGATAAGAATAAGGAAAAGGGAGATCATTGCAAGTTGTCGTGTATATTATGATGGAATATGTTGATGTTGGCTCTGTATACACTTCCCTACAGCAGGTTATTAAAAAATACAATTAGTCTGTAATTAATGAAGCATGTTATGCCTTATTACAATCATGAGTCTCCTATTTACAGCCTAACACAAGCAGGATCTTTCTTTCTTTAACATTCACTTTTGCACAGCATGGGGAACGGGTGAAATTTCAAACCAATAGACTGTTCCTTCTTTCCTCCTTTGTATCATGTGTGAAATGTGAAGACAGGAATATTTAATCCCTCCCCACCCCCTTCCTCTCCAACTTCTCCCAGAAAATGATCTAATTTCCCAAAGTGTCTGCAAAGACGTATGCTGCTAAATGTTTTTTTTTTTTTTTACTTAGCACATTTTCATAATTATTAAAATAAAGATTCATGAGGGAATGCGAATGTTCTTTGTTCACCAGTGGAAGAGGTGTGATTTTATCAGCTACTTTGTTAATGAAGATGTTAATCCTTAACATCTGTACACTTTCTGCAGATTCAAGTCGATCTACCCAGCACTACTTTCTTTTCTGTTTACAAATTGCATCATTTCAACTTTTTAATTATGTTTCACTAGAAATCCACACTCCACATTTTTTTAGTTGCTGTTAAGCAGAAAAACTTCTCCATTGTTTATTCTAACCACATGCATAAATATTTTCTACTGTAATGTCTCAGAATAGTGTTCTCACTGATGAAATTAGTTTTGAATCTGCATCATTCACTCTCTCTCTCTCTCTCTCTCTCTCTCTCTCTCTCACACACACACACACACACACACACACACACACACACACACACACACACACAACTACTACAAATGCATAACTTTGCGTGCCAAATAGGGATTATTAATGAATTGCATCAATGTCGGAAATGACGGCTGTGATGAAACAGAGCTTCTAGTGCCAGAAGTTCGTAATGCCTGCTGAGTTACTGCTTTCTGAGTGTTCCACTGAAATTTGGAGGTTGGAGTCAGATTTGTACACTGTCACAGAAGCACACTGTCCCTAAACTGGCCCTGCTGCCTTCATCTGGCCTAATCCAGGCAGACTCCACTTCATGGTTTCTTTATAACCGTAATCAAGACTGTTGTTTTAAACTGCCAGTGCTTTACTGGGTGGAGAACAATGTGCAACTGTGGAAGTATTTGCCTTGGGTTTAAAATAAGCCAAGCAAGACGAGTCATTTGTAGGGAAACACACACACACACACACACACACACACACACACACGGACACGGACACGCTCATACGAGATAGGAAGGGCAGGGTGCAAAACGTAATAGCTTTCCATTATAAGACGGGAATAAATTTCTTTTTGGGAAAGTAAATATTGCAACCTGCAGTATCCAGGCCTGTCTCTCTCTGTGTCCTCAGATCGGTCGTTCCACAGAAAGTCCAATAGATTTCGTGGTGACGGACACCATCCCCGGCAGTCAGAGTAACTCGGACACGCAGACCGTACAGAGCACCATCTCGCGCTTCGCCTGCCGCATCATTTGCCAGCGAACCCCACCCTACACGGCCCGCATCTACGCCGCCGGCTTCGACTCCTCAAAAAACATCTTCCTTGGGGTAAGGGGACGCCTAAACTGCCGGGCTGACAGAGAACACGTTTTTTGTCATTAAACATGTACATTAAATATGGGTGTAGTACATAGAAGTTGTTTTAAGGGACGTGTCTCCTGGGCCCTTTAAAACCTTAAAACCTTTTAATAGAGTCAGAGTTGGAATGAGCTCAAGGTCTCTGTGTTCCGCTTCGCTCACCACATGTGACAGTTTTCTCATTTTGCCCTGGCTGGAACTGAGAAATGTGGTGTTGGAAAGTGTGCACTCGGGGCATCTTTAGGATAATGGACTTAGTCAAGGACGCTACAGCACTATAGGCTCTTGGCTATCCATAAACTGCAGGGTTTAACCGAGCTCTGAGCCCGTAGCTGAAACGTTCACCCCGTCGCGCTTTTAAATTAAATCTCACAAAATATAACGCAGCAGTATAATCACAGTATAGAATGGGTATTGTATTTTAGTCATGATCACGATTCAAACATAATTGGCAAATTTTTCAGCATCCTGGAGCGATCTTATTCTGATTTATCCTTTCAAATGAATGTAGGCTTTTATACCACAGCACAGTTGAATTTTCCAATCTGATGGGTCAGAAGGTGTGTATTATTTTTTTGTATAACGGCACAGGTAGTTCCGGCTATAAGAATTGCCATTACATGACCGTCGATTGTCTCTGTGATGTAGCTGTGAACAGGAACTAACTTGTCTCTTAGACTTTTAACCGCATTAAATCTAACTAACTAACCGTTAAAATTCACGTCATGTCGTTGTTGTTACATGTCAAACCTTGTAAACGTTGGCAGTTTGCAGTGGTATAAGTGGAATAACATACTCCAGACTCTGGTTAAGCAGAAATAATGCATTTCGCTGTGCATCATCATATCATATATCGTCCCCCTGTAGTGCATTGTTTTTGCTTAACAGCATGTTATATTGTGTGCGTTATTACATGCATATCATGTAATATAATAGAAAAGATTTAAAAGGAAAAAATACATTTTGTTTTCAGTTAGCTGAATGATTATGGTAGTTAACTGTGATTTCAATATTGAGTAAGATAAATGAAAATGGTTATCATTTTAGGTTTTATCGTGCAGCCCTACTCAATATAGTATTTTGTCCTGATTTTTAAAACCTGTCGTGCAGTGTCGCTTGCTGCTGCGGCGCTTACTACTGTAACATGAGGAGATAACAGTAGATCCTGTTCCTGACTACAGCAGGAGGCCAGCTTTTTCCAAAGGAGATCTGATGACATGGTGCTTCTGCAGAGCGAGGTTGTGAACCGGTGTAGTGGCGTGCTTCCTGAAGTCTGTCACTTGGGAAAGATTGAGTATTAAAGAAAATAAATTAAGGAGTGTGGCATATGCTATTGCGCTATGTCGCTGCTTGTCATTGTGGGTTTTAATGTGTGTTTTTTTTTTTTTTTCAACCATCCTGATTAATTTGTATATGCTCAGAAAACCAAATTTGGGCGGCCTGACTGAATAATGTCCATATAATGCAGTAGCAGGCTGGAAACGGATTTTAGATTTTTAGCTAAACTTCTCGCCTTGCAGGAGAAGGCAGCGAAATGGAGAACATCAGACGGACAGATGGACGGCTTGACGACGAACGGCGTATTGGTGATGCACCCACGTAATGGCTTCACGGAGGACTCCAAACCCGGCGTATGGAGGGAGATCTCCGTGTGCGGTAACGTCTTCACGCTCCGGGAAACACGATCCTCACAGCAGCGCGGCAAAATGGTGAGATTTTGTACACACGCACACACAAGTTCATGTAAAGCAGGCCATCACTCCATGTGCAGTGTGTCAATTACAGTACAGCGCAGCATATTACACACACACACACCCGGTAAAAACATGTAAAATGATGCACTTTCATAAGCAAGCAGGCTTATGGGTAAACAACTCATCTTCTCTAAAACTGCAGAAGCCTTTTGATGCGCATGCAAATAGAAACACACTCATGCACCAAACACCCAGGTGACTACATCCTCACCCAGGGCTCATATACTGCTGTCTGCCGTTAACAGTTAGCTGGGAAATATCATGCGTCAGTCATGTGACATAATCCTGATTTCATGTGGTGTTATTACCCAAACCTGATTAAGATTATGAAGGTTATAAATCCAAATATTATCAAATGCTGATGTTTTTTTGTTTTTTTTAATGCTGTTTATTAAGGACCACGACTCGTTCCTGCCGTTCCATCCTCAAGCCTGGTTCATGCTCTGAGAATTGTCGAGCTTGTTTACAGTGGCCATAGTTTAGCTACAAGTTCTACAGACAATGTAGCTCCGCTGCATTACAGCTCTGTAACGCTAACTGCGCTACAAACGCCGTAATGCATGTCACACTAACACGTTTACCTTTCCAGCACTGATCCTGAAACCCAATATCCGTACCCATACGATAGGTTTTTTTTCCTAAGCCTTAAAATCATCTTTTAAATGAAGCACTGAAAAATCCAGGAAGAAACTGCAAATATAATACAAATAAAGTGTAAACAAAACAAAAAAAAAACACTTCCAATTTTTTTTTTTTCAAATCCAATTCCAATCTTTTACATTTGCTTACAGGGAAAGATCAAATTTATTTATTTTGCTGGTATCTGGTCGGTTCCAACTTCAAATATTATGATCTACCACACACACACAAAAAAATTGGCAGGTTTTCCCTGTACTCTCTATCAGGAACCCTCTGGTATTGGTTTAGGAGGAAAGAGCGCCTCCCAATCAGCCGACAAAAAATATGCCAACATATTGTAATGTGTTAAAAATATATATGAGATAGGAGCGTTCAATTTTGTATGCTACTTATGGATAAATATATAGTTTGTACAGTTACAGTTTTTCCTCCCCCAGTTTTTACCTTGTTATTTACACACAGTCAGTTGAGTGCTTAGACAGTTACATCTACTTGGGAGCGTAAAGTTGGAGTTTTTGCCAACAGCAGCAGAATGGCCTGTCCCAGCCCAGCGTATAGCTCATCAGAAGGGCAGGCTCAGTCTGCTGTCGTATCCTGCACCAAGTGGAAATTTGGCCTGAGTGATGGAAGCGTTTAACAGTTTGTGTTTGGCTCTCACCTCACACCCCATTTGGCCGGTCAGCCGTCCTTGTGTCTGTCTGGCTCCTGCCCTGGTGACTGTGGGACGCTGTTACTGTAGTAACCGCGTACACAAGACATCGTGTGTATGTCTCTTTCTCAGCGCAGCTCTGTATCTGTGTAACGTGACGCTGTAAGATGATCAGCAGCTGATCTGCTAAGTGCGTCAGACAGGACGACCAGTCTGGCGCTTCACTCGACCTATCTGTCTATCCATCTGTTTATTTTTTGCGCTCTGTTGCCATGAAGGATGAATATCTTCATTTAGGCCTTTCTGGAGAAATGCAAACACCGTTAGCAGCAGTATTATTTGGGTCAGAATAAAGGCTTGTGGTAAAAGCAGAGAAAGGATTTTAAACACACACAGATTAATCAGCTCCTCAGCTCACAAGGCACTATGCGAATCAGTCTTATTAGCTTCATCGCAGGTCTCGTGTCTGAGTAGGCTGAACATTAGCCAGACACCGGCTAGCGGGAATGTGTTTAACGACTATTTCAGCTCTATAAAGATGTTCTCAGACTGCACATTTAAAAGTGCTTTGAACACCGCAGGACATCTTCAGAAGACATTCGGTTTTATGCAGCACAGGAGTGCAACGAGCCTTCTTAAGTGTTTACGAAATAAATCTTGCGGCGGTATGTGTAGGAAGAGGGACGATTCTGTTCAGTGTAATACCTGCCATTTGGGGTAACTAGTGGCAAAGCCTAAGCAGACCGCACTTTGCTAATCATACTTGGTGTCAGTGTATCTCAATCACAGAGAAGAAAACAAGAATCGGTTCTCAGAAGGATTGCGAGTCTCTTTGGATAGATTATGCATTTGTGCATGAAACCAGATTTTCACATAAGGAAAGTTTATTTAAAAAGATTTACATAAGGAAGTTACATCAAAGTGCATGAAGTTATTTTGTCATCTCCTTGTGACATCCTGAATCAAATCACGAGGAGCTTGGAGATTCTCACTCCTACCTCATCGGCCATCTAAGCACCTAAGCCTGGGTGTGAAAGTTTCTGCCTGAGTATATCTCAGGATTTCTGTATCACTCTAACCCCGTGATACATCATTGTCCAGTGAGCTGTCCTCAGATTTAACACACACACAAAGCATGAAGACAAATGGCTGCTCAGCATCAGTCAGAATTTAATTCGGTGAGAGACTATATGGAGGACTGCAGACGTAGTGAAACATGCAGCACATCTCTGCCTCCTTTCATGTCGTGATATAGAAAGGTTATTCGATTTAAAGACGTGTCATGAACGTGTCAGTGGCACCACGCGTCGTCTTACAGGATTGACTGGTTCCCAGTGGCACAATAGGAAAAACAATTTGATTTAATGTTTCATTTTACCCTCTTCTCACTTACAGACTGCTGTCGAGGTCACGGCTTACAGGCCAGAGCCGTGTGAGAATGTCACCACATGTCAGTTAAGTGTGCTGATCTCTGCGAGAAGACTTTCAGCTGGACCTGCATGGATAGCCTAAAGGCTCATTTATGCTCAACGTTAAATATGGAGCCTTCTGTCTGTACTCTGCCTTCATCTTGCTCATATTTGTGCACGTTTTCTGAAAGGTTATGGATACAGATGAAACTGCGCAGCACCACCAGCAGAATATCGCGGGGACAGTGTAGGCAATAGTTCAAGCGAGACGCAACAAATAAATGTTAAAATCGGTGTGACATTTCGAGCAGAGGCTATGCGATTCAGAAAGAAATTTGTTTTTGTTTTGTGTTACAACACTGCCTCAGCTTTTGCCTCTTTCTTAACAGGTACATTATTACGACCCCCTCCACCATCGGCATGTTTGTTGCCGTCAAAAACCTTTGCCTCTGAGCTGCCCTTTAATGGCTGTATTGCTTTACATCCAGGTCAACGTAAAGGACACATGGAAATATGCGGGCAGTAACAGTTACATTGTTTGAAACAGGGGTATTTATTTTCGTATGTGAAGGGAGAATAAACGAACCTTAAACATCACCATGAGATTGTTGTGGATAGCACCACATGGACACCGTAAAGATGGCTGTAGATATTCTTCTTTCGCCAGCCTAAAAACAGTTCACACGTAATTCTCGATCAGTGAACAGTCGATAACGTCACTTTGATACAACAGACTCCAAATTAAAACTCTAATGACCTCAGAAATGACTCTGACGCTGATACTCAAGTTCCCTTCAACACACTTGGCACTGCTTGACTGTATAGTGTACAGTTACAGAAGAGAAATGATTTTGCACTGTCCTCTGTCGCCCAGATGAGGACGAGTTCCCATTTGAGTCTTGTTTCTTCGTCATGTTGTCTCAGGGAGTTGTTTCTTGCCACCGTTGACTCTAGCTTGCTCTGTCGGGATAAATTCGAATCTATATCCACATTCCTGTAAAGCAGCTTTGTGACGACAGGACAACATGTGTAATATACATACCTCAAACTGTGAAGCAACACATACAGTATACTGAATTATGTAGTAAACAAAAAAGTGTAAAAAACAAAAACAAATTATGTTTCATATTTTAGATTCTTCAAAGTCGCCCCCATTGAGCTTGATGATATTGTGGGCATTTTCTTAACCAGCTGCATGAA
>JAQMYM010000005.1:3719795-3730356 GCA_030014255.1 Parauchenoglanis ngamensis | reverse complement strand
AAGAAAACACAAGCCAATTACACAGACTGCCCATTTTCCCAGCATGCACTTGGGCAGCACACACCCATAGGTCACCAACCTTCTGTCTCTACATCTTTCGTTACTCCCTGAGGAAGTCGGAACTGTCCGGAGACACACACACACACACACACACAATGTTCCCTTTGCTTTTAATTGCTGACTCTCCAGGGACCGTGGCGTTACTTCCTGCCTTGTTTGGATTTGGACACTGTCCCAAATCTGCTAATTATTTTCCCATATCACTTATTGTTTACAGCTGAGTGTCTCTAGTGGGTCTGTAGACACCTGACAAGCCTGTCTCACTCTCTCCCTGTCTCACCCCTCTCCACTTCCCTCCCTGTGCCACCCCCCACAGAGTCCCATTCAGCTCCTCAGAGGCCCTAATTACCACAGTAATTTGTGTGTGTGTGTGTGTGTGTGGGTGTGTGTGTGTGGGGAGGGGGGGGTGTCTTCACATCTGTCACTTGTTTCATTAGTTTCACACACCCAGTCAATTAGTCACAACCTCTCACCATCACAAAGTGGCAACAGATTTTAATTTTACAAATTAACGAGGCCCTTATTGGACATTAATAAAGCATCTATAACGGATTCATCAGCGATACGTCATTATTAATTAACGTGTCAAGCTCTTGGAATGGTTCGTAAGTAAATGCCAAAATGGCACAGTGTAAATGTGACTGAATAGGGTTATATAATAGACTTTATAATACACACCAGGACAGTGTTGGAGCTTGTTAGATGGTTTCCTCAGACGCAGTAGATCAGCCATTGTAACCTTATAAATCAGAGGTGATGAATTCAGCATTGTGATTGGTCAGAAGGTGATTTATTTATTTTAAAGCAGCAGCTCTGACAGGTTTATGTTAATGCACTGCTCTTAATGGTCAGCTCATCCACAGGGAATGTGACCTGTAGGGCAGAATCTTCCCATAAACATGGACTAATAATATGGCTTAAAAAATCAATAGAAATGTACAATCACTGATACGGTGACGTTTCCTGTGAGATGTCTACTTGGCTTTTTGGAAGGAATCTCCAGTCTCAGCGCTTATTTTTCTGGAAGAACTTGTCTCAGTAACATACCATTTTTTTGTATAATTAGCTTCAAGAGAAAGGAAAAAGCAGGGAAAGTAAGGGAAAGACTGTTTATAGCTGCAACGTAAAACAACTTGAACGCATAAAGCAACAAATGGATTAAAAAAAGTATGGCGTCTTGTTCTTTAAAGGTGCACTATGTAGGATTTAAGGGGGATCTATTAGCAAAAATGGAATAAAGTATTCATAAGTATGTTTACATTAGTGTATAATGACCTGTAACTGTGAATCGTAGTGTTTTCGTAAGCTTCGAACGAGCCCTTTATATCTACATGTGGAGCGGGTCCACCTCTACAGAGCCGCCATGTTGCGCCGCTACAGCAGCCCAGAACCGAAAGGAAGACCAGGAAGAAGAAATAAGAGCAATCAGTGTTTGCTGGAGCTGGATAACAAGTTTGCGAACATAAATTTTGAAAAATGGAGGTTCATGCTTATTATTTAGCACGGAAAAAGCAAGGGAGTGTGAATGTAAGTATTTGGCTCCTGACAGCCACCGTACGCTCTAATACACGCTTGGAAAGGGAGGGGTAAGAGAGGGGCGTTTAGGTGGTTGAATCCTATAGAGTGGAGTTTGTAATGAATACAAATTATTAGCGTTTTCCATGTTACGGTTAAATAAAAGGAATAAAACACTTTGGGATGTGCTCTTATTGGAAAATAATAACTTCAGGGTGGTAAATCTTTATACCACAACAATTTTCCGACAATTAATTACAATTGTTAGTTACTAACTATTTACATTTTTTCAATTTTTAATTTTTATTTTACACTATTTGTATTTTATTAGTTTATACTTACATGTAATGTTGTGGAACATTAACATTAATGAAAAACATTAACTTTTGCTATCACCTACATTATACCAGCGATATACAGTCGTTCCCTCACCAGCCTCTCTCTCTCTCTCTCTCTCTCTTTCTCTCTCTCTCTCTCTCTCTCTCTCTCTCTCTCTCTCTCTGAAAAAATTTCTTGAATTTAATAAGACGCAAAAAGCAGCTTGTCATGTTACTGAGAAACAGGAAAGCCTGAAGAGTTTCACTTGTTGAAAAATATAAAGTTACAGCATCCATTTCACCATATCCAACATTCTGCATATGTTTTTAATGCGTTATGCTATACAAGTCCCTGTGAATGAGTTTTTCCTATGGAAACGATAACATATTAGAACGAGCGTATTTATATAAACCTGTGATTTGATAAGCAGTGGAAATATAGTCAGAGAAAATGAATCCACACCTTCTGACCAATCAGAATTGAGAATGTAGCAGAGCTGTGCTAGTATGCGACTTCTATAACTAAATGACTGACGTTTTTCTTTTGTAAACAGACAAGATAAGATTTAGGGAGGTGTGTGTAATAATCTGGAATCTGTTTATGTAATTATTGGGTTAATAGATCAGTATTCGATTTGATTAACACTTCCTTCATTGTTAAAGACATTTATTTTTTCCAAAATCAAAGAGGTTTTTTCCTATATTTTGCGTTTTAACAGATATTTAATGGACTTAATTAGTAGTTGCAATAGTATCAGTGTAGAATTGGTGGAAAGCATGATTTCTACCAAATGCTCGCTAATGAATCATTTGCAATCACTCACAGGATGCTTAGAAAATGTTGCTGCTGATGTTCATTGCTAATGCTGCGTGGAAAATATCAATGGAAACGTCACGTTTCATTTGCATACGGCAAACGGTTGATTTTCCCCTCATGGGCAATTTCTTAAACGCGATCCTAAACAGCGCTGTGAGAGTTGTGGTGAAGCCTTTATTTAACCGAGGAGGCTGTAAGTGATTTCTCATTGCATTCATTATTTGTCATTGCATTAAACACAGCGCTGTTAAGCTCTTTAGGCCGCAGTGTCAACACGTTTTAAAATGAGGAGGACGTTAAGTGGATCTAGCAAGCTGACTGACACCAATCGCTAATACGCCTCAGTCTTCTGCTTCACATGTGGGCCAAAACCTGTTCTACACACACACACACACACACACACACACACACACACACACACACACACACATGAACAAGGCCAGTTTTTCAGCCCCAGGCTACAAAGTTGGACATTTATTTGCTAATGGATTAGCATGAAATCCCTTGCATTTTGGCAGAGCGTACCCCAGTCTAAATACACTACTATATTCTCCGATGTGTGATTGACATTTCTGTGTTTTTAAGTAAGAGAAACTGGTGAGCGATGGATATTTTTAGCATTTTAACACTTGAGCATTTTGCTGAAATACGTGCCAAAGTCAGTTAGACGGAATAAACCCGGTCTTATGCTGCAGTGTAATTAAATCATGTCACCAGAAAACCCATACAGTTAATTTGACACTGTAATCAGTCTGACAAGACATTAACTCATTAAATCATTATGAAGCCGCTGTTTATATTTCAAATTGATATTTCAGCATTTTATAATAAGTAAGGAATAAAGCGCTTGAGGGTAAACTGTTATCACATAGGATGGTGCGAGAAAGCAGAGTTTACAGGGGCTTTACACACGCAGGGCGACGCGAATAAACCATATGAAAGTGCGGAAAAATCGTTGACGGATTCAACGCGACGTCAATGTTAAATGTGACGCGATCATGTGAGCATTCGTCAAAAATGATCACGGGACGATCGAGTCAAGAAGTGACGCTGAGCTGGTGCTCGTTCTTTTAGGGAGTAAAAAAGGAAACTTGGAGTACATCTGAGACGTAGGTGAGCTCGCAGGCGGGTTCGCTGCTCGGTTCGGGAGTTGAAACTTTCCCCGTCTAGAAGCTCCGTTTTCACTACATCACAAAACAGTTCACAGACTGCGGGCTGTACGCAAACCGCTTTCATTGCTGAGCTCCTCTCCTATCTTTTTTTTTTTCCCCAGAGATTATCTTTCTAATTTTCGTTGCAGTTGTCCAGCAGCGCCGTGTCTGGAGACACAACACGATCGAGAGACTCACCATGCCTGCAGCAGTGTGATGACATTTCCACAACTCACACCCTGACTGGTTGAATAAGTTCCTTTCAATGTTAGAAAAACATTGTTGCAAAAAAAAAAAAGAAAAAGAAAAAGTTTTTGATGAGAAAGGATTTACAGGATATTCATTAGTAGAAATATAATAAATTGTAACGACAAATCTATGTGTAAAGACTTGAACCGGACAGCGATTATTTTCCAATCACCGCATTTGCCAACAGTTTGCTAATGATAAATTTTTTATTATTTTTTTTTAATTAAAGAATGACACCTCATACAATTTATCAGTTTACAGGTACGGAAATTGTCGTGAAACGTCTGTAAAACGTGTAAAAAATCGCTTATTTATTACAGTCACGTGCCTCGGTTTTGTCATCAGGTTCTACGTAGAACCTTTTAAAGGCTCTCGCGGAGAAACGAGCCAAAGAACCAATTTTTACGGATATTCCATAAATCGGTCGTGTCTAGTTTAAAGGACTATTTCAGTGGGAAAAAAAACGTATTCGGCTAAATTTATACCCCCAAAGACGTGTTTATGTCTTCTGAGGAGAGGGTGTGGATCTGCTAGCTTGTTTGCAACATCAGTCTTGTATCATCAGTCAAAACTAAAGAACAAAACTTCCGAAAACTTGGCTAAGAAGTGTAAAATTCGGTGAATTGAATTTTCGATGGAAGTCGAAAGCACAGTTAACACACAGCTCTGCGCACTCGCTGTTTTCACGCGATACCATGCAACACGGTGCATAATTACACCAGAACCTGTGCGGATCCTGTCTGTAATTGCTGTTAAGGTTTGTAAATCTGTTTGGCTATATTCACAATTTAAAGCACGTTATGTGTTGGATGCCCCCCCCCCTTTCTCCTGTTTAATTGCTTCTTTAAAACGATTAATTTTTAGCAAGGGGAGGTTTAATTGCTCTGAAAGCATGAGCTAAGCTGGTGGTTCAACTCGATCCAGAACAATTTTCTGCCTTTAGCATGAAAGCTATACCGCCTTTAGGCAATTCTGCATTTTTCTGCACCTACACTGTGTCTTATTCGCTTTCATACACTCATACATCAACTGAAGTCGGAGCATACCTTTATATGTCAAGAAATCAAGTTTTTAATTCCTGCTCTGCCTCCCTGCATCTGATTCTTTCTGTCTGTGACATAACCTGACCACTTGTATAAACTCATGTGCTTTATTGGGGTCATGACACCGGATGGCAAAATTAAATCAAGATAATTGATAATTGCAAACAATCTGGAAACACGGAAAACGAGGCTTGGCCTTGGTGACCAAATACACAGTAAGAACTTGCAACAATTCATCAACACAACATGATCTAAGTAAACAAACTAATCAGATCTAAACACAGAACAGGTGAACACAGTCAGGCAGCAAACCAGTGGGACAGGACACAGGACTGGAACAGAAACCAACGCAAACACCAGCGTGTGGCATTCACTACCATGGGAAGATGCAAAGTGTGACACTAACACTAATATCCGACACGAAAATATTAAAACATTTCTCTCATAAATGTCTCCAAATGCACCATAATACTTAAATAATCTTGAGAGCTTTTTTGTTCTGCTTGCATGTTTTTTTTATTTATTTTTCTACCGTTGTTCCACAATATAAGAGGGTTAGCAGTGAGTGGTTTCTGTATGAAGCCCTATTTGAGCGGGATTTGTTTTACGTAGGGGGAGGTATGGAGTTTCTCTGACATTTTACTTCCGTCAGGTGAGTATTTTTTTTTTTTTTTTTCTACGGACCGCGTTCCACAAGTCTGGGAAGCTTACTGCATTAACAAGAAAAAAAAAAATTTTCTTCAGTCTAAAGCATGTATTAGCCAAGTTAAAATGCAGAAGAGTGACCGATAGATAGCTTTTTAAAAGGCTCATAAGAGAGATTAGCACTGGTAAAGCCTGCAGACATGCATGACCACGCCCGCTACAACAAGCTCTTATACATTCAGTCTGTATTAAAATAAGGTGATCAGGTTTATTCCATGTGAATTGATCATACATATGTTCCCTTGTAGCAAAACAGACATGTCCTGAATCGTCTCCTGTCCCAGTAGCACGATAGTGGCCATTTCAGACTTTCTCTCTTTCAGTGTAGTGTTTCAAATATTAATATTGTTCATCTTTCAGCTCCACCATACAGTTTCTGCATTCCATGTGACGTCTGAACTCTGACCTTTCCCGCTTCTCTCCACTATCCACAGCGGTGATTGGCGAACGCTTCCTCCTTCTCTCGTTGCTGGAGAAGAGTCAGGTGTGTCAGGTGTACCTGGGCCGGCGGAGCCAGAGTTCACCTGAGCTCTCAGCGCGCCGTTTGGAGAAGCTCTCGGCCGCTGACATTAAGGTAACACCTACACACATGTGCATTAGCACTTTTGTGGAAAAAGCTTTCGCGGCTTTTAATTAGCGGCCACAATGACAACGTTTCCACCGAGCTTGTAGCTGTAATTACTAGCACACGTAGTGGTGTTTTTTTTGTTTTTTTTTGTTGGTTTTTTTTTTTGTCTTCTTCTTCCCCTTCGCCTTGGGGACTCTAATGCGCTCTCTAGAGCCAGTAAGCACCGACAAACACAATAACAATAACACTCACGCAGCTTAAGAATACAGCACCCAGACTGGCTTTATTTCGACTAATGAGTGCAGAATAGGCAGTTTTCTGGGTATGATGAGGCCAAAATGATGAATAATGTTATTTAGGAAAGCAGGAAAAGTTATCAGTCCAAACAAGACAATATACATGATAATACACTCCAGCCGCAGCGTAAGGGTTCAAATGATCTAGGAAGCTGATACAGTGGGGTTTTTTTTTTAATGGACTTGTTGAGAACATCTCGATAAATCATTAAATGTTGAAAAAAAGTAGAACTGTGCAAAAGTTTCTTCTATAAAGAGATATGGGTCTGACCTCATCACATGTACCTTTATAGCAGAACATGTAATCAGATCTCCTTATCATTTGCACGGCAGTATATTGTCCCATCCCTAGTTTTGATGTCTAGTTTCGAAACATCAATGTACAGTATCTTGAAGCAAATATTAAAAATGAAGACATTTATTAGAAATAGACCTGTCAACCTTGTATTCCAAATATATTAGGGATATAAAAAACGGTCTGAATTTCTGTTTCTCTCCAATTCGGTCACCTAACTCATGATTCGTTTCATATTCTTGAAGCTTATTTGTTTTTGCTCATTTGACGGTTTGTTTAATATACAATTTATTTTCTGAATTAAACAAGTAGTGAACTCCAATCTAACTAATTCTTACTTCATTATGCCGTGTTCATTTCACACTATTTTATATTAGACCGATTTGTGTTGCACTTATTTAATTTGGAGAAATAAAGTACGTGTTAGATATTTGCTTAAAATACACATTTCTTACAAGGCGGCAGTAATTTTTGCATTTAAGCCGGTAAGAATGCAGCATTATTGTCTAACTGAAACGCACAATATGCAGTGTTTATGCAAAGCCTGCGTCGTTAATAAGAGCTTAAATCTGTGCAGAGGGAAAGGTGTGTGTGTGTGTGTGAGAGGAGGAATCGGCGCATGTGTCGCCTGCATTTGTTTCACTGGCACACAGGCGTGGCGAGGTCAGAGGTCAAGTCCATCTCCTCTTCAGGGAAAACAGGTGTTCTCTGGCGTTACTTTCTCTTCTTGTCCTCCGTCACCCTCTCATTCTCGCTCTCGTGTACATCTAAAACGCACACTGGAATAAAGGTCTTTTTTGTCCGAGGCATTAACCCCGTTTTTAAAAACGGAGCAGCGGAGATCGTGCTTTGGCTGCGTCTGATTGGGGAGACTGGCACAATACGCGAGTGTGCCGTGACTCTTTAACTCGCACGCGTTTATCGCATTAGTGATGCGCTTTGTGGTGGTGGCGCGAGTATGAAAGCAATCTCTCCTGCCATGAGTCTGGCTCCAGCAGCATGCTTCTGATAAGCGAGACCCCTTAATCGTCCCCCAACTACCCCTAGCCCCCCCAAAACACTGTATAACCCCCCCATGCCCCCACAGGAGGCCCCGTCCACTACCCGCTTCACTGGCCTAAGCCTGGAGCCTAATCCTCTCGAAAGTGGGTTCGATTATTGCTGACCGTCAAACGCGGGCCTGTTTGGAGGAGAAAAAAGCGAGAGAGAGGGAGAAAAACGAGGGAAGACGAGAGATTAAAAATATGTTTCCTTCTACCAGGTGTTGTTTATCAGCATCGAGCTGTGATTTATTTTCTGTATTATTATTACTGTTCATTTGCTACATGTGTTTACCCCTTGAGGCATCGTCCTTCCAAAAAATTGCTGTTATTGCTGACCAGCAAACGGGCAAGATGGAGAAGTGAGAGGAGGAAAAGCGAAAAAGTGAACTGATGTAGAGGTGAAGAGAAGGAGAGAGAAAACGCTACGGTCGAGCTACAGTTTAGTCATTGTTTTACCAGCATTTATTTTTGTAACTTGTGATTGGTTAGTTTTGTAAGACATAAAACACTCTTCTGGGAAAATAATCAACTATGGGATGGCGTGATGACCTGCGACATCTGTTGTCCTGCAGCGGCACATCCGGACATGCTTTATTCATCTTATACCGCAGCATTAGTCGTTTATTTATGTGATACTTTTTATCCATTTATAGTTACATTTAATGTCGACTCCTGCTGTGACTTATAGAAATGATAAAGTATTAGAATTGAACACATTAATATAAAGCTGTGATTTGCCTTGGAGCCAAAACTGCTGTCAGAGCTATTGCAGAAAATTCATTAACACCTTCTGACCAATCAGAATCGAGGTGTTAACAGCACTGTGATTCAATTATATTTATTTAACCCTTGTTTCTCCTTCTCTTTTCCTACACATTGATGGTTGCTGATTGGAGAGCATAGGGGTGAGGTAATGAGCGAGCGAGAGAGCGAGAGAGAGAAAACAGATTCAGTGTCAAATTTTAAACTTTTTATTACCACTCCAAGAAATGTTCCATTTTCTTGTGCACTCTGATTTTACCTCTTTTATATCGTGTGTGTGTGTGTGTGTGTGTGTGTGTGTGTGTTAGTTAATAGAAATGTCCTGGTTAAGAAGATCATCATGAGTCTAAATGAGGGCATAATGCAGAGGCTTGGCTGAAGCTCCATGCCCAGATACAGTAGACACACACACACACACACACACACACACACACACACACACACACACACACACACACACACACAGAGGGGTGGCAGTGGGCTTTGAGACTCTATTGTGCTGGGAATGGGAAAGATAAGGCCATTATAATGGTCCGTATGGAGATGGCTTTTGCTGGCGAGCCTGAATGGAAGGATCACAGCAGCTGGACAATGTGGAAAGATTTTTCACAACACAATATTCACAACAGAATGGCATTGTAGTGTAAAGATATGTCAAATACCCAGGTTTTTTTCTTCTATCCAATGCCTGCTTGGTTTCTAGCCTTTGATTTAGCCATTTATGCCCGATGAATGGGTGAAGGCTACTGTTTTATACAGCGGTGAAAAAATCAAACGATTTAATTTTCCAGCAGCAAACACGATCGGCTTTGTCGTCCGAGACCGTGAGCCTCCTCAGGCCATAATAACACTAAATAAGTATTTTTGTTTTAAGTGCTTTAAAGTAACTGAGCCTTGTTTAATTCCCATTCTCTTCTCTTTTTTACAGCAGCTTCATTTCAGCATTCATGTGGCTGTGAGAACGTATCGCACTTCCATGGTGGAAGCTTAGAATAATTCTTTGGCCTAACAGTTAGTGAGACGCCTGTAATGAACATAATGTTCACTATGTGCCGATGTGCCGATCGCCAACCTCGTCGTTCCACTCACGTGTATATATTTGTGTGGGGTTCTGGGAAAATTGCTGTGGTTAACAAAAACAGACGGAAAAATTGTTCTGCTTTCTGACCCTGCCTAAACGTTTTCAAGCTCTTTTTAGAGAAGATCAAAACCCCAAATTTTTAGAAAGCAAAAACAATTCTAAAACATCAAAATCAAAATGTCTGCGATGCTCTTGCATCATCAAAACAAAGAAGGGTGCTTTCACACTGCGTCCAGTTTTAAAAACATTTAAATGATAAAACAGATAAGACGAGATATCTGGTCAACAGAATATACTGAATTAACCATCGATTCTTCTTCTTCTGTCGAGTGCTTTTCGCAAGTAGTCATTCTCGTGATGTAAAAGTTATTGAACACAGCGTTAGTGGATAGCATTTTGAAGATGGCGGCCAGGAATGAGCTTATTGTTTTACTGCTAGAAGAATTCACAGAAGACGTTATAGACCATATTGTGTATAATAATGTGGGGCCTGGCCTCGACTGTCAACAGCTGTAAAACTGAACATTTCTTTGAGATAAATCAAGGTAATCATTTAGCTACACTACCAGTCAAAAGTTTGGATTATTTTTATGACTTTAAAAGAGACTGGATAATGATGGACTGTTGTTTCTCTTTACTTAGTCGAGCGGTTGTTGACA
>JAQMYM010000005.1:3691882-3702104 GCA_030014255.1 Parauchenoglanis ngamensis | reverse complement strand
TTATCCAGTCTCTTTTAAAGTCATAAAAATAAAGAAAACAATTGAATTAGAAGGCGTGTCCAAACTTTTGACTGGTAATATGTATACGCACTCATACCTACGTATAATAAATGTCAGACCACAATAATCAAGCCTCGAGTTATTATATTACTTGGTGCATGAAATTCATACACACACAGACGAGTGACAAATTAAAGGAAAATTAGTGGCTCTGTTGTTCCGTGTTGGGGGGAGGTTGTTGTTTATTTTGTTGCTACTATTTGGCTCCACATGTCCCCGTAAAGGGAAGTCTCACTGCAAATCTGTACAAAGTTTTTCCTGACTGATCGCCTTTATCCTGTGATGAAACCTTTCTATGCTGGTGGGCGTGGTCTCTTCAAATCTGACTCCGCCCCCAGTGCAGAAAGGCTCAGTGAATGGTTTGATAAGGATGAAAATGATTTAAGTCATATGCCGCGACAGTCATCACAATTGAACGTGTGTGAGATTTTAGATGATGTTCCCCACCAACACCATCATGTACTGCTTCATTTCAGGCACCAGCGCTTTGAGAAGGCTTTTCTTCTGGCTCTGGACATCGGCGCACGAGACCTGTTCATGGTGAGACACATCACACAATCAGGGATAAAAAAAAAAGCAAGACTGAATTACTTGGATTTCATACAGTTGTAGAAGTAGTTACAGCTGCTACCTTAACTCTAATCCTGGTTTTTACCATTTGGAACATTTTTAGAAATAGCTTTTTTAATACAATCATGATTCCTTACTGGGAGTCAAATGTGTACGAACACGTTTCAATTAAAATCTACACTTTTCCCTCAACCTCAATATAGTCTGAATTGTTTAGTGTTCAAAGTTCGCTTCTTAAGTTCTTCACTGGAGCTAAGAGTCTAATGTCGCGAACAAGTAAGGGAAGATTATAGCCTTGAAATATCTAAATGATCACACACTTGCCTCAAAGTGTTTTGACTTGTTTGTGGTTTCTGTGGTCTCTGAAAATGCGCAAAAGGACTTCGCAGAGCTAAAAACATTCATAGAAGTCATTTTAAAGATGAATCACTTTCCTCTTCAGAGTGTGGTTGATCATGAGTCTGCTCTATTATTAGACTAAAGTAGAGGGCGTGGCCCAGAGTTTAAAGCCAGAGTTGTTGTCTGAAGTTATTTTTAATTTGATTAATTTGGGAGCATGCTTCAATACAAAAATCACTAACGGGTTAGCGTGATGCAGATATCCGTTAACCCACCAAAGCTGATCCCGAGGTGTTTTATTCCTCCACAGCAAATTGCCAATGCTAATGCTTTTTATTTATTATATAGAACAATGTCTCACTTTTTATAAGCTTATAGTAACATGTTGAGAAACAGCAGTAAAATTTTAGCTCGTGTGGTCACTTATAGCAGCTATAAACAGTCGTTCCCTCACCAGCCTCTCTTTATTCTCTATTGAAGTTATTATGCAGCTTGTCTTGTTACCGGTAAGTCATAAAGATCGTTCTTATGGAAACGTTCCTGTTTATTTTGTAGACAAATGGGTCAAGTGAGATGTTTTAAGCCTGCATAATGCTAACATGGTAGCGTTAAGCTTCACTTACCACCAAACATGTCTTGGTTGTCAACAATTGGCAGAAATTGTGTGCATTTTATTTTTGGTTGAGTCATGTTTAGAATTAATCGTACCTGATACTTAAGCATGTTTCTGTGCAATTGGAATCATGATTTGCTGGGAAAGTACAAACATCCTGCTAAAGCGATTGGAAATCATGTTTTTTTTCCCACAGTTTTTGTTCAGGTTATATGTCACAGGACCTCATCATAATGTATTCAATCTAACCCCGCCCCTTTTACAGTCAATACAGTTCTGAGTATGAAAGGAAACTATGCAGTGACCTCAGTCTTATTCACTTACAATATGAGATGTTTAGTGATGATTTGACCCGAAGCCGTGGTGCAGCTGGAAATTTAAGCTGGTGTAACATTTGGCCGAGATCAGGAGAGCAACAGTTGCCCCTGATGGAAAGTGGGGGTGCGAAAAATCTTTTCTTCTTCCTTTTTGGCCACGTCTCTGTGCTCTAAACGTGTGAAACCCCCCACTCCACACTCAAGTGACACCTTCTCTATTAGCGTTCACATTCACTCGCTCTCTCCCTCTCTCACTCACTCGCTCCTTCCTCCTTTCACGGCGGTCACTTGCGTTCCAATTCATTCACCACTAAGTGCTGCCGTTGAGGGTCCAGATTGAAGAAGGTGGAGCTGAACCTGTGGAGCTTGAAAAAGAGAGAGAGAAGGGGGGAAGAAGCGAGGGATTGGTTGGTGAGAGAGAGAGAGAGGGAGGACTGGCAAAAAGGTACCTTGAGGCTGTCATTGTTAGGTTGTGCAAGAAGAGAGAGAAAAAAGAGAGGGAGAGAGGACAAAAAAGGTGCAAATTATTAACGCTTCATGAATGCCACTTTCTTGAAAATCAACAAAGAGAGCAGTGAGAAGGAAGAAGGCGGGGGGGGGGGGGGCTGTCTGCCAGCGGCGGCATTTCACCCTCTAGCCGTGCCACATGTTAATTAGCCAAAGTTAAATTAACCTCCCTGCAGGAGAGAGAGGAAGAAAGAAAGAGGGAGAGAGAACGAGTGGGGGTCCTTGTTCTATCTGATCTCGTCCCCTCTGTGTCGCGGGGGTCTGCAGTCCTTTTGTCTCTGAACCCAGGAAAAGAGGCCTGAAAAATTCCTCTTTCTTTGCCTTTTGTAAGGGGCCCACTTTTGGTGTGGAGGGGTCGGGAGTCGGAGAGAGGGAACGGAAGGAGGTTACGACCATGCACTCTCTCTTTTTTATTTATATATATATATCTATATATATAGCCAACAATCTCGTTCAGTCAGTTGTTTGTCCCTTTGTCTTGTTTTTTTAAATGCGAGTCTGAATGAACTGGATTAACTGTGAAATCACTGCATTGACCATTTGACTTGCCGACCTCATGCTCTGCGCACTCGTTTTAATTTAGCCGAGGTGATTTTACATTAAAGGTCTACTATGTAGGATGTTGAGGGAATCTATTGGCAGGAACGGAGTCTATATTCTGTAATATACTTATGGAATCCAGAAGTGTTTTCATCAGTGTATAATTACCTGTAACTACAAATCGTTGTGTTTTCGTAAGCTTAGAACGAGCCCTTTATAGCTACACACGGAGCGGGCCCACCTCTACAGAGCCGCCATGTTGTGCTGCTACGGTAGCCCAGAACGGACAAACCTCTAGAGAGTGCCTTTTTCACGAGTGGCAGCGTGAATCCAGAAGGAAGCAGGAATGAAGATGAAGAAAGAAGAAAGGAAGACACAGAAGAAGAAAGAAGAGGAATCGGTGTTTGCTGGTGCTGGCCAGCAAGCTGGCTAGAACCCAAATTTTGAAAAATACTTGTCATTTAGCATGGAAAAAGCAAGGGAGTGTGAACGTAAGTACTTGGAAGTGCGCTATGGGCACCTGATGGCCACCATACGCTCTGATACATGCTTGAAGAGGGAGGGGTAAGGGAGGGGCGTTCAGGGGGCTGAATCCTACATAGTGGACCTTTAACAGCCAATATATCCACTGCTGTCAGAAGACAACCTGTTGTAAATAACACAGATGTGAATCATTTTTAAATGGTAGACTTATTACTACAGCTATACCGGTCACTCCAGTAGCCTAATGTAATAAGTTACCATCAGTACTTGGTACCATCATGAGCTCATGTTTCTTCTGCCAAAAAGAAGTGGCATTTGCCCATTCGCTTAAAGGGTGCCAATAATTCTGTAACTGTTCTCCAAGCATCTAGTACACACTTACATTATAGTAGCTATAAATGGTCATTTCTTCAAAAGTCTCTCTCTTTCTCTCTCTCTCTCAGAACCACATTATGGTAATAAGTAAAGAATAAAACACTTGGGCTGTGCTGTTATAGGAAAATAATCAGAGTGCTGTAAGGAGAGTTCATGCTCTCCATGGTGAAGAAAACAAAGATACAGCTTTACCTCAGAGTTGCGACGCGCTGACAGTGAAGATCTAAATGCTAAATGAATTCCTCCTCACAGTAAACATGGGTTAATGCTGTCTACAAAACAGCTACTATAGAAATAAGTTTTTACTGCTAGTTTGCTAATACGTCATCCTGGTATTCATCATTTACTGCTAGCTAACATGAAATAACACGGCGGTGTATCTGAGAAAAATCTTTGAGACCCCTGTGTCTGCTCAGAAAAGTTTAAACGCACATTTTTGAATTCATATTTGGGCTCAGACGCTTGTACAAAGTTTGTCTTATATTCAAACATTACTTTTTGTTTGAGGATCATTCAAGCTAAGCTAGATTTGCTGTCTGATTTCGCCACTTACCTGGACTACAGGTGTTGAGTCTTGTTTGTGTGTGTGTGTGTGTTTCAGTCTCAGCTCCACTAGTTCATGCCAGACTCTTTTATTCGCCGAGGTGAATATCAGCCATCATTTTCGTCGTCATTACCAGCGCTCGAGCGGCGTTTGTGTAATCTCACAGCAGTCCAACACGCAGCTAAAAGGCTGCATATCTGCTCGTAAAGCTCTTAAATAAATAAGATTAGAGTGTGTTCTGTGTGCTGTTCAGGCTGCTCGCAACGCGAGGCGTAATATCTGATGGTTTATGCACGGAATTATTGTTATCCCTTCTAAGTCGCGTGGATTCTTAGTGCCGAGCTTCTCTCTCTTTCGGTCTGCTTCTATTTCTAGCGTTTTCTCTCAGTCTTCTTTTCTGATCCCATCTCGCTCTCTCTTAATACTTCCTGGTTCTCTCCCTGAAACAATCATCAAGTGTTTCAACATTTATCCTCTTCAGAAGCTCAGAAGCTGAACCTCAGGCCCGAGCGTCCATGCTACAAAGACAGGACTATTGAATGATGTTGAGATCCAGATCGTTTTGAATCTTCAGAAGTGCCTCGCATCCTGGATCTCAACTGTTTCTTCTGATTTAATTGTATTAGGATCAATATTACGTTTTTAGTTCCAGTTCTGGAGGATTGCTGCACAGTTTTAGTGTTTCCACCCATCAACTTTAAAAGGAGTCGTTCTTGTACGGCAGATGCCCCAGATAAACTTTATTTATTTTAAACTGTTAATGGAGATGTTTGGAAGGAGTCTCCAGTGTCAGGGCATTAAATACTAATTCGATACTGGAGAGTCGTAAGCACAGAGGTCTTTGCACTTTTGGATTCTCAGTAACATGAAAAGCTTCATTTGTTTTTTTTCTTATTAACTTCAAAAGATGAAAAAGCAGAGGCTGGTGAGGTAACAACTGTTTTAGTTGCCAGAACTGCAGTGATGACAGGAAGTAACCTTTTCACAGATGTTCCACAACATTAAATGCAACTATAAACGGATAAAATGTACACTTTACGTTTCATTCTTTGCAAAAATTGCAATCTTTGGCAAATTGCTGTAATTTCAGAGCAATAAAGCGTTTTGAAAATAATCATCTGAAAGTGGAAATCGACACACTATTAACACCACAACGTTAATAATCATTTTCCTGTTACATCACGTCAAGTCCTGTTTTCTTCCTTATATTAAACTGTATAAGGAAACGAGCTGCTGCTATGAAATCGTATCACCAGCGATTCGTAACGAGTCACGTCATCACAGCCGTGTTTCAGATCACAAACTAACAATTACAAGGCTGTGCACCTGTATACTGGTTATTTAAAGGACGTACTAGTATATACAGTATTAGAGTTTAAAGGCGCTCCTTTGTTTACTGTTGATGCTGGGGCAGCCATGTTGATTTTGTCATTGCTTGCTGAACTCGGGATCATGCTGAGTTTCTGAGCAGGAAGCAGGAGTTGAGGGGGTGTTTTCTTTGGTTTTTCCTGATTAGAGGTTTGGTCAAACACAGCATCAGAGCTGCTCAGACTGTTACACACTATTTGAGCGTTTTATTTGAGGCGTGCCTCAGTTGCTCTGCTATCCTGACAGGGAACTTGCATGTTTTGCGATATTGACTCTGGCATTTGAATGGAATGCCGTTTGAGGGCAATATTAAAAATATAAACATGACACTATGATATATGAAGCTCAGGAGAGGGCACACACACACACACACCTGTATATCTTTCCCTTAAAGCATCTGTTTCACCAAGCTATCTGATATTAGAAATCTGCAATCTGCAACATATCTATTTGCCCATATCTGCAAATAGTTGTACCGCTGAAGAATGTGATTTTCCAACCCAAAATCATTTTTCTGGTCAATAAACATTGTCCAGTTCACATTTTCTGTCTGAGAGAAAGCCCTCCGAATGGAATTGTGAACGTAAACTGACATTTGGAGGCACATCGGGAGGCTAAATGGCGGGTTGATGCGCTGATAAGGATATTATATTCCATTCTGTTAGATGAGAGGGATGGAAAATGACATTTTGTGCACGTGTGTGTGCGCGCGCACGCGACCACCTGCTCGTAATGAGAACGTCTAAAACTCCTATTTTCGACATGAAGAGCACCGCTCTCGCTTTCTAAAAGGTGACACCTTCCTCTCTCCACACCTCGCTTGCCCCAGCTTCTGAAACGGAAGAGATAAGATCCATCAGAGAGAGAGAACGAGAGAAGGGAGGGTTAAAGAGAACAAACATGACAAGTATCAAACTTTCTGAAAAAAACCTATTTTATCCAGGGTTCTTTTAAACTTCAAACAGGTCACTCACTCTGTCTTTTCTATCCACATAAAAAACACTTTTTTTCCATTGGTGAGAGGAGATTCTTTTCTGACTTCTTCCCTCTTTCTGGCTTTTCTGAAGGACCTCCATTACGTTGCACGGGACAGCGGGGAGCCCGTGTTGGCCAACGTGGCCCGACGGAAGGCTCGGGAGCTGGATGCAGACGGGGTCACGACCTCTGACGCAGGTGAGAATGATGTTGCAGCTGGTGCTGGATTACCAAACCCGTAACCCAGCCTTAAGATTATATTAATTTTAATATAGCACAGGAGACGAGAGATGTCCTAATCCCACTTTTCGATACCAGACCTAATAGACGGATAACACTGTTCTGATCCCATCATCCTCACGCTATCCGAGCTGATGCTCTAATTCTTTAAGACACATGAATCCTGGGTTCGTGTGCATTTTCTAGTTTACCGGTCAACATATTGTGTTCACTGCGTACGTCTGGTTTGGATGGAAATATCTTAAATCAAATCTAATAGTGCTCCTGTGTTTCAAGCCGTTATCACCCAACAGTACTGTTACTCGTTACTGGATCACGAAACATCGAAACAGCACCTGCGAAAACATGCAAACTGATTTACTAACCGTGTCCAAGCAGTGCTGTGTCTCTCACATGAGCAACAATCTCATGTCCCTTTTGCATGTTTGTTGTAAAGAAGTTTGTTTTTTTTGTTTGTTTTTTTAAGCGAAATACAGGGCAGCTTCACGGCATGTGGAAACCTTTTATACAAAATGAGTTCAAGTCTTACAAATTTATACAGAGGGCTAGTATTAAACGTGAATAATAACTGTCAAAAATTCAACTTTCTTACACCATTTACTAAATCTTAATTATAGGAAGGGTTAAGCTTTATAAACCATGCCTCAGTCAAATAATTATACGGTTTCTCCGAATAATATTCCCACAATAAAAGATTTCCTATCAGACATGAATAGCACTTTGAAAAGGTTTTGGTTCACATTTACCGTTAACAAATATTGCGTCTCCACTCGTTTATTTGTTTATGTATTAAATGTTTTTTAAATGTTTTGCACGAACCCTCCCAGACACCATGGCTACTATTTCCGTCCACAATTGATCACTGCAAATTTTACATGCAAGTTAGCACTCATTCTTTTGGACCTTAGTAAGTCAGGGCCTTAGAGATGAACGGACAGGGCTCGCGGAGTACAGTATCTGGTTTAGAGAGGTGTAACACCTGAATATGACCTTCACCCTGTGAGCGACTGTTAATATTTCTGCGTTATATGTTTTCTTTGTAGAGTTAGATGAGGGAGTAGAAGAGGCTGCATGTGTATTAGCTGAGGTGCAGGTTAAAAAGCGTACTGATGAAACTAGGGAGGTGTTTAACTTCACAAACGGAGGTCACTACCTCAGGGTGTGTGTGTGTATGTGTGTGTGTTCACACCCCATACACACACTCATAAGCCTCTTAATTATGTCCTTGATGATTTCCTTGCTCCCTGGAGCAGGCCTGAGGTGCTTAAGAGCATCAGAGAGCGAGAGAGAGAGAGCAGGAGCGATGAAGAGGGAGTGAGAGAGAGCTAAATAGAGAATGTGTGTGATTTGGAGCACTTTACAGGTGTTAATAGTTAAAATGTTGGTTTAATATTCTGCTGCCTGAATACATGATTTTATTTTCTTCTCTGCAAGGTCGGTTCAAGGCCTCTCTTTTTCTCAGGCACAACGCAAACTGAACAGGGTAGCGCTAGATATCATAACGAGGCATCACTAGACTCGAACGCCATTTAAATAATAGGATAGCTAGAATGTTCCAGACACATCGGCATGGCAACCTTTTCTAGGAGTGGCACAATTTTATTTATTTACCCACAGTGATGTTTTCTTATCATTGATATTTAACTCGGTTTTACATTAATTACTCATGATCCCAAACAACTTCCTGGAATTCAGAGATCAGAAGTTACGTCACTTTAACACGTTACAGAGTGGGCTTAGAAAATCATGCTAGCTAGCTAACATTAGTCATAAGAGTGATCATTTTCATTCATGATGATTCTTTTTAACCAACTAATGCTAGGTGTCGATTGATCTAAAGCAAAGACTGCTATAATCCCATTTAAAAGCAAAGAAGCCGCCCTTTGTTTACTGTTAACGGTGTGTGCGGCCATGTTGTCATCACTTTCTGAGTAGGATTTTTTTTGTAGTTTTTAGCAAGATCCAAAGAAAACATGCCAGAGTAGGAATTCCAAGTTGAGGTTTTTTTTTGGTTTTTCCATAGTCAGAGGTTGAAAACTCAGAGTCACACTTTGGTTATGTTTTGGCGCGCAGTGCCATTTAAATCAAAATGCCGTCTCCCCTGGAAGCCTATGATGGAGACAAGTGACCTCACCATGTTTCCTAAAACAAGTTTAGTGTCTTTGTTTTGCTTCTTTAATCTTGTTTTGTAACTAGGAGTAATGGTATAAATTGCTTTTATAGACTTTATTACATTTTTATACAACAGTTCATTTTCAATGGGGTTCTTTTATAGGGTCTTTATATTTTGGTTCTCCATTCACACCTTGATTGACCTGGCTGTGTGGCATGGAGCCTTGTCCTGCTGGAAAACCCAACACTCAGGGTTCGGGAACATTGTCAGAGTAGAAGGAAGCAAGTTTTCTTGCAGGATAACCTTGTACATGGCTGGATTCATGTATCCTTCACAATCAAAAAATCTGCCCCACTCAAGCCTTGCTGAAGCACCTCGAGATCATCACTGAGCCTCTACCAAATTTCACAGTGGGTGCGAGACACCGTGGCTTGTCGGCCTCTCCAGGTCTCCGTCTAACCCTTAGACAGCCAGGTGATGGGAAAAGCTGAAAACTGGACTCGTCAGAGATGACACCCTTACTCCAGCCGTCTACAGTCCAAGCCTTATGGTCTTTAGCAAAACTTCTTTGCTTTTCACTGATGAAGGGCTTTTTTCTAGCTTTACATGACTTCAACCCCGCCAAGATCAGACTGGTTCGACCCGACCTTGCCGTGCGCTTAACCCCAGCTGCCATTTGCCATTCTTCTTGGAGTTCTCTTGATGTCATCCTGCAGTTGTTGAGTGACATTCGAAGGAGTTGATCAGTTGGTCAGTGGAGAGTCGTTTTCACCCTCTGCCAGGCTGTAACTCTGTTGTGCCCGGTGTCTGCTGCTTGACCTTATTCTTATGAAATGCAGTCTGTGAAATTTTGAGGATGGACGCAACCTGACGCTCAGTGTATCCCTCTGCCAGAAAAGCCAGAATCAAACCCTTCTTTTTCTCACTCAAAACTTTTCTTTTTTTAACTCTTTTGGCCTGATGAATAGATATTACTAGCACTGATTTTGCCATCCAAACTGGTCCTATTGCAAGAGGATGGAGTTGACCACAGCAGTGTTTTTTTATACTTTTCCTCGTTAAATAAGATTTGGTTTATTTGATCACAATCAGTACCTCATTAAGTAATATATACACTACCGGTCAAAAGTTTGGGGTCACCTTCTAATTCAATTATTTCTTTATTTTTATGACTTTAA
>JAQMYM010000005.1:3680166-3691782 GCA_030014255.1 Parauchenoglanis ngamensis | reverse complement strand
GGCACACGTGTTCACTGAAAAGCGTTCCAGGTGACGACTTCATGAAACTGGTTAAGATAATGCCGATTGTACCATCATGGTAAATGGTGGCTACTTTGAAGAATCTAAAATATGAAAAATATTTTGTTTTGTTTTTTGTGTTTTTTTTACACTTTTTTTGTTTACCACATAATTCAGTATATGCCATACGTGTTGCTTCATAGTTTATGTATTCGTATACAGATATATTGTGTATATATATATATATATATATATATATATATATATGTGTGTGTATCCTCAGTATATATGTGTGTATCCTCAGTATATGTTTAATTTTGCATCAATATATTTGCCTCACTCATTATTACGCTTGTTTGTTCTCGTTTCAGAGGAGCCCAAGTCTGCACTTAAAGATCAGAACGGAGTGTGTGTCTCCCCCATTAACACACACACTGAATGGGCCAACTCCAGAAAAGCACACAAGAACACAAGGTGTGTGTGTGTGTGTGCGCGCGCGTGCGCGTGTGTGCGGAGGGTGGGTTCTAGTGTGAATGTGTAATAAGTGGCTGTGATTTACACAAGACAAACACCGGCCCTGATGTCCTGATATCAGAGAACACCACCTCCGGCTATGTAGATATCCAGATTTCAGTTCTTTCATCTAACTCCGTTTCATACTAAGTGTGACCTTTGCTATCCAACCATAGTGCTCCATGTTTACTGTAGTAGCATTACATCAGATCCTGCTAACAGCTGATGATCGCTGACTAGCCACCCTCATATGAGCTGTAATTAGCTCAGGAGAAATCAGATCTGTACAGAATGCATGCAGTAATAACGCATGTAAATTACAGGTTTCAACACTATTACATGATTAGACTGTTCGTTATCTAGAAAGTGATTCCCAGAAACAGATAACATGTTAATGCAGGGTGTAAACAAGGTCTAACGATTAATACGTTTCTAAATCTAATCGCTTGTCTTTAAAATCAACATGTCTGCAATGCATTTTGGGAATAGACGGAGAGTCCTTATGAATATTTGAAAATATAACCATCACAAAGTCTTGGGTTCTGCTATTTGGAATATTTCTCAAAAATGCTGTTATAGTCAGAACTAGCTGGAAGAGTGAATATAGCTGTCTGATGTAGTTTATTTTTTATACCACAGCAGCGTTGAATTATCAGATCTGATTGGTCAGATGATGGTTTCATTTTCTATAACACGTCTGCCACTGCAAATCATAGGTTTCAATTAAAGCACTTGTTTTTAAATGTTACAGTTACTATAGTAACAAATAGTAATCATAGGGTGGACGAGCTAGATAAACTACGTAATCTAATAATGGACAGATTAAAAATGATATTTAACAAAGATTATAATCATTTGATATGAAGTTTTCTGTTAGGATAGCCTCCACTTTCAGTCATTTTATTCCATATATTTGCAGTTTTTTTATACAACCGTCTCCCAATTTTTAGCTAAGCCAGTCACTACCTTTGTGTTATCTATTGCACTCTATTCGAACACTAGGAGAGCTGTGAAAACTAAACACCATGAGAGCAGTGACGTAGAAACCCCGGAGATATTTAAGAGGCGTTTTTTTTGGACATTTCCATTACTCATTTTTAGTTTGCAATTTCAAGCTGCACATTAAACAGGTTAATGAAACCCAGCTATTGATTATCTTCCAGTTGTTCCTATACTTTCTCTGTGGACTGCACGGAGTAATTGAAAAAGGTGACTAGTTTTCTAAACATGCACATTGTGGCTTCTGTAGCAGATCCTCTCAGTTTCAGTTTACCCTCTCACATGCATTTATATAAGATTAACCTAAGGCAGCTCATTGGACCTTTTTGTTTTTTTTACTAGTGGAGAGGCCTATTTCTGTTATTCTGCTTCAAAACTGTGCAACACTACCACTTTGCATTAAGCAGTCAAGCACAGTGCACTTTTATTAAATGCAGCTAAACATGTATCTTTTTAATTGGGCATTTGGTGAAAGTACTTCCTGTGTTTTGGTATTTATAGTTTAATTAATTATATTTTCATTTCATTATTTTACACAAACACACAGATCAGCCATAACATCAAAACCATTACAATGGCACCTGTTAAGGGGTGGGATATATTAGGCAGCAAGTGCATGGTCAGTTCTTGAAGTTGATGTGTTGGAGGCAGGAAAAATGGGCACGCGTAAACATCTGAGTGACTCTGACGAGGACCAAATTGTGATGGCTAGACGTCAGAGCATCTGCAAAACAGCAGGCCATGTGTTGTGTTCCTGGTATGCCGTGATCAACACCTACCAACAGCTACTGTGTGTATGAAACATTTTATAATTAATGACCTTGCCAAAAAGTTTTCAGTTCCTCCTGCAATCCTTGAGCTTTTTATAAAAGGATAGCCTGCCTTTTCCTCCTCCCAGTTCAGTTCCAGCCAGTTCCCACTTGTAGAGAGTCTCTACCAATCCAGAAGACTACAAGCTAACCTGCACTTCCTCCCACTGGTGTAAAGCCACTACATCTTACACATCACTCTAAATCTCAGTGGCGAGAGTACATCACATCCTGAGAGAAGGATCAGTCATGATTCCTTGCACTCCGAGGCAGCTAGGACAATAGGGCAACTGCTTAAACACCAATCAGGAGCTGGCCTGCTGTATATAGGAGGAGAACGTGAGAGGGATATTTATAAATTCTACATTAATAAAGGTTGAGTGATTTTCTATTGAAGTCTATTAAGAGACAGATTTATAAACTGATCTTTGACCTTCCACTTCAGTGTTACAGGACATTTGGAAAATTATGATGAATCAGCATTATGATTCTGAACAAAGTGTTTTATAAACTATTGTCTCTCTCTGTCTCAAGAGTGAACTCTAAGGGAAAGCTGGACCGGGAGATGGGAGAAGACCTCGCTGAGACACCAGTAAATCCTGCCCTCTGGCCCTGGACTCAAACAGGTGTGTGCTTATGCTTGCGTCCACACGTTGCACTGCTTGGGCATTGTATGTACTTGCATGTGCATGTATGCCATGGTCTTATGCCTGTGATCCCTTGCAGTACTTGCACCGATACACTTCCATTATAAGCGTTAATCACTCCAGTGAACGTTCTGAATATAAATTCAGCTCCCATGTTCCCTTTTTCTAAAATTTGTTCAACTTGGCTGCCTTTTCTCAAGTTCAATTGTAGTTAACTAGTCATCCTAGAACTCCGATGTTTTATTCTTTTCAGGTCTGCATAATGATTATACTTTTCTCCCCCAAATACATATTTATTGGACAGTGCTGACTGCAGGCTATTACAGACATTTGCATCAGCCTTCTAATGTGAGCATAATCTTGAATGTTAATTATGGTGGCAAGTATTGTTTAACATAAAGCTACAGTTAGGGCTCCTGGAACAATACACACCCTCCTGAGTGTATGACAATGTATGCAGAAGTTTATACTTTATACTAGATAATGTTCTCAGCTAATTTCCTGTGTGTGTAATGTGAGAATAAACTCCTCTGACTAGTAAGACCTACGCTAACTGAGGCGTCTGTGCTTTATCTTCTTCTGTAGAATTCATGCTTGGCGACCACAACGATCAGGTACGGCTTTATGCTTTACACACTTCAGTACTGTGCTTTTTCCCTCATTATCAACCAGTCCAGTACCCAAAGTTCCAGTTGTTATGTTTTTAGTACCTGCTCAAAATTGGCCTTGACGTTTCTTTGGAGTGGGGTGAGACGAGGCGAGATATAATTGTGCTGTTTTAAACAATATAGCCCAAACAGAAATATGATAGATTACCAAAAGTATGTGCACACCTGACCATCACACCCATATGTGGTTCTTCCGCAAACTTGTCCTACAAAGTTAGAAGCACACAATTGTATAGAATGTCTTTGTTTGCTGTAGCATTACAATTTCCCTTCACTGGAACTAAGAGGCCCAAACCTGTTCCAGCATGACAATGCCCCTGTGCACAAAGCAGCTGCATGTACACATGGTTTGCTGAGCTTGGAGTGGAAGAACTCCTGCATGGAGCCCTGACCTCAACCTCACTGAACACCATTGGGATGAAGTGGAACTGGAGCCTCCTCACCAACACCGGTGCCTGACCTCACTAACGCTCTTGTAGCTGAATGAACACAAATCCCCACAGCCACACTCCAACACCTAGCAGAAAGCCTTCCCAAAAGAGTGGAGGCTATTATAACAGCAAAGGAGAGGATCTGGAACAGGATATTCACCAAGCACAGTTGTGATGGTCAGGTGTCCACATACCTTTGGCCATATAGTGTACTCTATGTGCAACTTATAGGATGTTTTCATCATATATTCATTATCATTGACTATTACGATCACAATGATATGACTTGATCAAGGACAACATTAAAAGCCCTTCCATCACTAAGCTTATTTGTCACCATCGTTGTAGCTAACCAAATGGCCAAGTGACTAGGAATAGTGTTTATCCAAGCACCTGGTGCATATTTAAAGAATGACTGAGCCATAACTATGATTTTAGCTGCTGCTATCCAGTGATCTTTCCAGTTGTCTCTCAGTGATCTATAACTAGTTATAAAGATATATACTATAGGAGTTTATAGTATAGTAGTTATACGTACATGTGACTTGACTTGTAATTGACCCCTTCTAACCAGCAGGGATGATGAGAATCACCTGGATAATATACTAAAGTGTTCAGATGGCCACCATAGTCACACCACTGAGTGGGGTAATATTAACTTGGTACAAAGTGGAAAAATGCACTGTGATGTCCAGAAAGCAACACCGCAGTCTTCCAAAAGTGGCATGTATCAAAGGAATGCCCATAAGAAGGAAACACTCCTCCTAGAGTAGGCTGTCGAGCTCTGTTGGGAAATGTGTTGACTTGGCAGTTGGTGATCAGGTCCAACCCACACTCTGCCAAACCTTTCCCAGATCTAGGACACTCAATAGGGCATCCGCACACAGACTCGTACATCTCTGGTAGACGAGTTGTTCTCAGTGTAGGCTAAGAATGAATAGGTTAACCAACAGAGCTACAGTATAGAGAGGAGGGAAAGCTGTCCTCACGCAATCCTGACGATTGATGCATTTCACATTGTTGGGCCTACATGCCCTTCAGTGCCATGGTTTGTACAGTACTATCCAATCCCATTCTGCATGCCACCATTTTAAAACTGGATGCCGTGGCTAGATTAGAGCCTCTCGGCAACACCTGCAGAGGCTGGTCCATTTTCATACAGTGCTAGGTCATTACCGTTATCATTGTCAAGCAGAATCTCCCAGTCACCGCTGTAGATATTCCATCCTTGCAGATAGAATGAGCCTCCGATTCACAGGCGTTAGCGGAGTCGTATCTGCTGCCAGGTCATCAATTAGCCTAGAAAGTAACTGGGATTTTTGTTCCATTTAGTAGTGCTCCAAGTAGACTTGGGTGTTTTAGATTAACTGTTTAGGCTGTGACATTTGGAGCATATGCAACTTTTAATCTGGTCTAAATATACCAGCCAGGCATTCTGTGTGAGGATCAGCATTGTCATGTAGTCAGCTCAAGGGACGTTCAAGCCAGACAATGCTCATTCAGCTTACAGGGGATTCTGACACTGGCTGCACAGGCACGAATCTTACAAGTACTGAGTGAGAGAACCACCCAATCATGCTACTGATATAATCACTACAGGCCCACTAGTTGGTCAGATGATGGGAGATGTGGAATACTCTGACCAGATAATACAGAGAGAGAACCTGACCCTGCAGGAAGAATGAGGTATGAATGGAGGGAAACCCAACTCTACCACAGACGTGTGAGTTATTGGAATCCAGTTACAGTAGTCAGTTCTACAGTGAAAGAGCTTGGTATGGTAAGGGAAACCACACAACTACATCAGTGGCACACAGTCTTTTGTCATATTGCTGGTTGGATAGATGATAGGGGAAGTGAAATGCTTGGCAACTCAACGATACTGCCAAGGGAGAACCCATCCCAGTGGAAAGGACAGAGAAGTTCAACTACTGAGCAACAAGCAGGCAGCATAGATAATGATGGCTAATAAAGTCAGCCCTTTTAACAAGGGGGAAACAACTTGAAGCTCACAGATCGCTCCATATGGTGTACATGTGGTCCAACCTGTGAACAAGTCAAAAAGAAGGGCAAGGATGGCAGTGGTATTTATTGGAAATTCTGCACCAGTTGTCATTTTGGGACTTTGTTAGAAGCTTGCGGCATACGCGTGCACACGCACAAGATGATATCCAGGTGATTCTCACCTTCCTTGGTGGGTAGAATGGTTGAAAGAACTGAATGTTTGGCCAGGTTGTGTGTGAGGCCATTTTTGTTTTCAATTGTGCAGCAGAAAAATGGCCATAGTGTTGGAAAAACTATCTGCAAAGATAATCCATGTGGATCTGAGAACATTCCGCTTAGTTTAGTGTCAATTCTTCATTCAGGGCATGCTACTCAAATATGCACAATTTAACACAGTCTGGGAATATATTGAGCTTATTTCTACTAAATTAATGTATTCTGTATTGTAAGTATCTTTGCTTAGTATTGGACCCTGGATCCATGTTTAGGCCAGAGGTTTGTTTGGGTACTTTAACATTGGGCTAAGTTTGTGTTGGACAATTCATTCTCAGCTACTATAAAATCTGAGAAAAAATGTGACCAGCAAAAAAATAAATAAATAAACGTAGAACATTTAATTAGCCTTTAAATTATTCTTTTGACTGAAAACAAATGTATGAAACAATATTCTACATTTCCAAGTGTCTGATATAAATGTACATCCAGATGTGCATTTTAAGGCTGTTAGGACACACATAATGCATAAAGAGTATATTCATAGGAATTATCTGGCTTCAATCATTTAGGAATTTTCATTAACACTTTTCCTTTCATTTTTATGCAGGTGGCTAAAGACCCTGGAGAGCTCAAAGTCATTCATTTTGGCTTAGTATGAACACAGAATATGAATTTATAATATTTTTTCCGTGTACATGTTTATTAGTTATGACAATGTTCTTGTAGCTGGACAGGAGCTTTTATAACTCAAGATCATGTCTCTCAGGGAATCAATGTGTTTACTTAAGTGTTGAATATTCTGGAAAGCTTGTACCAACTAATGCAAGATGTTTCTGTAAAATGTTCATTGTTCGTTTCACATTCTTGTAGTCTGGTGCAGAGTTCAGTGCCACAAGTATTTCGCATAACAAAGGAAAACCCAAGCCGAGGGTGTTTTCCAGAGATTCATTACATGCATAAACATTAGATCTTTTTTTAATAAAAGTGCTTCTAAACTATACTGTCTTTGGCTTTTTCATTTAATAATCACTTGTGGTGTATTTCTGCTGTACTTCAGAACCTAATTTTTTTTTTTTTTTTTTTTTTTTTTTTAAAAACATTTAGGTTTTTCGTTTAGAATCCCAGCACTGCATGATCCTTAACTCTAAACTGCTCAGGCATATGCTTATACTGAATTTGCCTTGATTTTGGACAAGCGCAGCCACTAAATTAATAAATGCGTTTTGGTAAAACCACTAAAATTTCTTCTTGATTGTAGATTGGCATGATGTGGCTTGTGTAGTAGGTGGTTTGCTTTTTATTCTCACCATATTCCAAACAAGCATATGTGTATGTGAGAAAGAGATTACACGCAGGAGTTATAAAGCAGAGGACGCCAGCGTTTCACCCGTGTCAGGGCTGACGCTGCCTCGCTTTGCCTCAAACTTAATCTGACGGCACCCAGCCGCCCATAATCCCTCACAGTATCGTAATCAGTTTACTCTACATTCTAAGAGGATTTCCGTGTTTTCATAAAAGAAAAATACACGAACTGATGCTGGAAACAGATGCTGAATCGACGCAGGACGGCCTTTCTATTGGTGCCACCGGTCTGATTTTGTGTAAAAGAAAATCGGACTGTGGTGCATTCTTGGAAAAAGAATGCAGAGACTATACAGGGTGTCCGAATAGTCTGGATCCATAGGCATTTTTCCTTATATGAAATTTTTCTTTTTATATTTCAGATCCAAGATCACTTTGAAACCAACAATAGAAAACCAAAGTCAGTGTATACACAAGTGTCACGAAATCCAAGGCCATCAATTTGAGCATTTGTCGGAATATTTAAATAAATTATTGCCTATGGATCCAGACTTTTGGGACACCGCGTGCTTGCAAGAAATGTATTAACCTTGTATAATGAGTTTACGATCTATAAAAAAGATTTACAATTTGAGTATTTCGTTCCAACCTGATCACTAACCCCACATCTCATTACCTATAAAATCCACAAAGTAGGATTTTGAGGCCATCTTAGCAGAAATGGAGTATATATTTCCCTAATATATTTCTGGACTTCTGGACTAGTGTATAACTACAAATCGTGTTTTCGTAAGCTTAGAATGAGCCCTTTATATCTACACAGGGAGCGGGTCCACCATACAGAGCCCCCATGTCGTACCGCTACGGTAGCCCAGAACAGACAAACCTCTAGAGAGCGCCTTCCATATTACATCTTTTCACAAGTGACAGTATGAATCAGGAAGGAAGCACCAGAATTCACACACAACAAAGAAGAAAGGAAGGCAACGAGGAAGAAAGAAGATTTAGCACAGAAAAAGCAATGGAGTGTGAATGAATGTACTTGGATGTATCCTATGGGGATCCTTATCCAACTTTTCACACCGCTCAAATGAAAACTGCAGAAAAGATCATGCAGAGTTCTGGTTGTTATTGTTGTTATTATTATTATTATTATTATTATTATTATGTACCTGATCTGAACTTGAAAACTCTGCACCAGAAACATCCTCCATTACAGATACAGGAAGCCGTTGGAGAGCACATGTCCTGAAATGCCACAGCTCTTGGATTGTACCTAGCTGTCAAACAGCAAACACAGATTTAGTAAATCACAGTTCACTTCAGTTTAGCCATACCTGATTTGAGCAAATTTTTTTTTTTTTTTTTTGGTTAAAACAATTAAAACCATTAAGTTGAGAAGACTTCTGACTCGATCGTGTTGTTCTTGAGCTGTTGAGTAGTCCTGACAATCCTGTAATAAAAATCGGTCATTTGCAACCAGAACTGTCAAAGTGGCAGGAAATATCGTGCATAATTTATACATAATTGTGGCTCAAAGTAGTACAGCCAAAGACCTGTCAGCAAAATTTCCAGTCCAACGTTATAGAGACGTAGGCATCATAACAGTCAGTGTTATCCAGCTAATCACAGAACAGGTAAAAGATGAGCTCCTGTTTTCCCACTTTCACCTGATACTCAGTAAAAGTGACAATCACAATCCTCACAACTACAATTTAAGCATTGCATTTGGTACACAGCCCTCAATTCTTGTTGAACATGTATTACATAGCCCACATTATAAAATGTTCTGCAAGTAGCTTGCAATATCATATTTCTCCCAGAGAGGGTGAAATTACACAATCGTACATCCTGTAGCTGTAAGCGGGATTCTTCAATTTTTTTTTTTTTTTTTTTTACAATGCTTCTGTTCAGGGTTTATACCAGTAACCAGAATAAATTCCTGTGTTATAGCGATTCCTTTAAGAACTGCAGAAATGCATTTATTCATGTGATCGTTTAACTGTGCAACACAGACTACAATTCACTCTTTAAAAAAAATAAATAAAGAGGAAACTGAGGCCTTCCTCAGGGGTTGATGCCGTGTCCTGTCTTTTCCGTTTTATCTTTTTATACTCCAGTAGTGTCCGACGTGTTAATGAATTTGATTGTATAATCAGTTTAGGTGCATTGTCATTTCATTTTACGGACCTGAAGGATTAGTTTAAAATGCAAAAAGGGATGTTTGCTTTCAGCGACAGCTTTATGCTGGGGGATTTGGAGCTTGGGAAGACTGGGTATGAGGTGGGAATACATCCTGGATCGAATGCCAGTCCATTGCAGCGCACCACACACACCTCCAGGGACAATTTACTATAGCCAGTCCACCCACACGCAGGTTTTTGGGAGGCTGGTGGAAACCAGGGAACACGGAGGAAACCCACACAGACACAGGGAAAGCTTGTAAATCTCCACATAGACAGTAACTGATCTCAGAATCGGATCAGAACCCTGGAGCTATGAGAGGACATGGCTTCCCTCTGCACCACAGTGAAGCTTAACAAAAGGGGAACATTTTAAAGGATTAATAAATACTTGCCATTAACCAGTTGGTCCTCAGTCTTCACACCGCAACAATTATGTTGTACAGTTCAAGCTGAATGATATGAAATGACATTCAGTATGTTTTCTAATCCGTTATCCAAATATGGGACAGAAGATGTTTCTATATTTCCTTTTCATCACTATATTTAACCAGGATTTACATACGCATGCAAAAAGTCTTTTTTTTTTTTTTTTTTGTGCAACAGTTCTTGTTTTCTCATGAAAGTCTTCCCCGGGCTTTTTATATCTGTGTTTGCATTCGCCATCATTTTATTTCCATATTCAACTATTTCCACAAAGCCGTTCAGATGTCATTCAGACTTTATTGTTCACGGGAAGGTTTGAAATTTGAGACTGCACAGAAATAAAAGCATGAAATGTGCTGTAAAAGGCTGATTTCCAACATCGGTTAAGAACATTTGTGTCTCTCTGATGCTTTTGAGTTTGTTCTTGGGAGATGCTAGTGCTAATATTAGAAATTAAGCCTCTTTGTTACCTTCATTGCTGACGCCTCTGCCATTAATCTCTCACCAACACGCACCTTTAAAACCTACATGTATTCAGCGTCGTCGGGCAATTTTCTAGATTGTGTAGGCAGCGTTATATGTTCAGTATGGGTTTGCTAAAACAGACAAACAAGAAATGTTTGACACAATCCTGGCACTGAGCCCTTAAGGCCGTTCCCAGCAAATTTGCTATTCAACTGCGTTCTCGTATTCGGCTTTTTATTTGTGTTTGATTACAGTGTAAGCATGCCATGTCTTTAGCTTGGCCACCAGAAACCTGTTCTGCTGAGGCCTGGCAGGTTAAAAGTTCAATGCACCATGACATACCTAGCAAACTGTTCAGGGAGAAGGTGTGGCGCAGCCGTCCAGTCACCTGAACCTACGAGAATAAACGCACCAAACTGTTCAGGCCTCTGTAATTAGGGCTGTTAAGAGCCATTATGCCAGTGGTGCGATCAGGTTGCAGCGTTGTCAAGTAAGAATGTTGAAGTTCTTTTGTGGCCCCTTAACCTAGACGACATCATGTTGATGTCTCTAAGCAGTAAACACGAGGTGCTTTCTGCACAGAATACTAATTTAAATCCTAATAAGAATGCAAGTAGATGTGTAGGGGAGAGGAAGTACAACTAACACGGAGTGAAAATATACAGTACTTGCTCATGATGACTAACTTGCACTTGAGAGGTTTAATACTGCTAAAATGGGACACTTAAGCTTGATCCTGTGTCTTCACATGTAAATTTGCTTTTTATTATTACGTATTTCCAGTTTTGAAACCTCACCTTTTGATTATATTCATGTATATTATAAGCCAAATGATAATGAAATGTGTTTGGTAAATTTATAGCATCTGTCCTGATTTTTTTTTTTAAGACTAAATAAATTAAGGATGTTATAACCAGAGATACTAAGAAGCTCCATTTGACATCAGTTTGGTA
>JAQMYM010000005.1:3668445-3680144 GCA_030014255.1 Parauchenoglanis ngamensis | reverse complement strand
CACTGGTTTCCCACTAATTTTTTACACCTAAAAGAAGGAAATACATGCATAAACTTATGTTGAACTCTAAATTAAACTATCTTTGGGTGATGTTAAAAAAGGTAACAGTTGTTCCAGTTCTCCCTTATGCCCTTGCATGGCGAGTAAGGCCTATGGGTTCTTGCTGGTGTCTCAGTGACCACTGTGTGAGTAAGGTTATCATGCTATAACGTAGCTATAACCCACTGTCAGGACTTAAACCCCTAAATACCGTTGCTATTAATCCTCGTCAGTGGACCTATGTTTTTCTATCCTCAGCATTTCTGTTAAAACCATGAGCGCCACAATCAGCAGTTTCTCTACAGGGGCATGCGGGCATCTCATCTCATCACTCCACCATATTTTCAGCTTATAAATCCCTTTTACAGTTCTCCATGTGTAATTATAGTGCAATACTACGGCCCTGAGAGTTTAAGGTCCAATTCGGCTGTGTGAAGGCGTCAGTGAGGCGATGGCTACAATCCTGAACACTGATTACTGTAAATAGCCATCAAGACTTTTTTCCATGAGAAACAGTCAATAAAGTTATATGCTCTCAGAAAAATGGTACTAAACTGTACATTCCCTTCACTGAAGTGGTAACACAAAGAGTGCAGCTTTTGTGGCTTGAATAGGTCTCACTTTCCTGGAATGATGCATTTCATGTTCATGTTAATATAAGTGTATGTATATATTTTAAAACTTTAAAAGGAAACGACATCTAAGTGTCATTTTTAAAGGTGCACGATATCCATGTCCCAGGTGAAAGACAGAAGGCCACAAGATTATATTTTCCTCTATTTTTATGTATCATTTTTTTTAATTGTCTCATTTCAGTGGTTTTACATAAATTTGGAAAAGAGTTTAACCCGGAACTGGACGGAAAGATTGACTGCAGCAAGCTTTTAACCTAGCATATAGACTTGAGCAAACACACTGCTGCTTAAATACAACACTGTAGTGGTTGTAAAAAAGACCCACTTTGATTCATGTCCGCACGCGCGCGCGCTCGCGCTCTCTCTCTCTCTCTCTCTCTCTCTCTCTCTGTCTGGAAGGAAAGAAAAATTAACAGGATTTCATTTCATAAAGTAAAATGTAATAATAATAATAATAATAATAATAAAAAATAAATAAATAAAAAAAAGCACAGAAAACAGGATGAATCCGTTCATTTATAAACATCATCTGGAGATGCAAGACCAACGCGCATTAAAAAACTAAGAAGGTTTTGCAGAAATGAATATTATGGCACGTGGATTTAATAGATACACACGAGCCAAGACTTTGATAAACACGTAGTATTATTGAGGCTGCTTTGAATATTATGAACGTAACATGCGCGCTTTTTATTTAGGAAAGAAAGCGTTTTAGACAACTGAACAGTCGGCATCACTTGAACGCATGATCCACTTTTAGAGAATTAAAAAAAAATCCAATCATACTCAATTCACTGCAGTCCGAATCCAGCTACACTATTCCCTTTATCTTCAAATAAACAAACTAAAAATAACATTTAACGGAGACCTCTCCAGTAACTTAGTTTATCATTTCATCCACTAATATTGTCTAAAATATAATAATTTCTCGTCTTATTTCGTTTAAATTATAATTATGCCCTTAACATACGGATTAAAATAACGAAATTCACTTCACATTTCTCGTAAATTCCCCCAATCTCTCGGCATTGTTTTTCGTCCCTATTAAAAATTAATAAAATTTTAAACTCAGTGGGGGGAATGTGAATAAATATTTTTTTAAAAACGTAGTATCTTAATATTGCTTCTTTTTTTATTATTATTATTAAAAAACTACATCGAGTGACTATTTAGGCTACCAGTGAGAATATTAGTGGCCGTGTGTGTGTGTGTGTGTGTGTGTGTGTGTGTGTGTGTGTGTTCTGGCCATGTCCCAAATCACATACTAAAGCACTAAAGCTCTTGTTAAACGGTACAGAGGGGTCAGATATCTTTTCTCCAGATTTGCTACCTACATTAGATTATTCTCCCAGTTCAGGTGTGGGGAAAAAAGCAAATTTGCGCACAAAAGAAAACTTCCATGTGACCATAAAAACAAAACAGAAACTTTCATTAAATACCTTTTGAAAATGTCCTTCCTGTCTCTCTCTCTCTGCTCGAGCAGGTGCACCGGTTGAACACCGGAAATGCTTCCTTCCGCTCCGTAATGTTTGTTTCATGCAATTTCCCCCCCAAATCCGTGCGTGTTTATGGAGCGGCCTGCTGTCTGAATCCCACCAGCGACCCTCAATCCGAGCAGCAGAGCAAACATGTCCACCGTGACTCTGCACAGTGTTGATTCAGCTGCTACATTACCAATAATTAACATACAACGCGCGCGTGGACACTGATTAAAGTCACGTGCTGTTCTCTCGTTAGGAATAAATTGAAGAGTTGCTCTCTTATCGTTGTGAGCCAGCGAATTTTCCCTTTCAAATCTTTACGGAGAAAAATGACATTTAAGATGGATATAGTTTCATGAAGATTAATAGAATTTGCATGAGTGTACGAAAATAAACAAACAAGGACTGCAACCATTTTCCCTTCCGGTGATGTAAAACATTAGACCGTGAGGCAGACAACAGGAGCGCATTCTTCGTGCTCTTAAAAGCCACATTAGCCAAAAGCAAAGCGGCTCTGTCGGAACACGCTCCTGTACGCAGCTTATTTTCTCCCCTGACGGCCAGCTTCCTATCCACTTTTGACCCATTAACCCAAAACCACGCCCACATAATTACCCAATCAGGAGTGGCAATTTGGCCGCGGGCTGTTTAGGGGAAACTCACTTCGGGGTTTGCAGAGACAACGACCTGCTCTCTCATTCTCGCCCAATTACGCACGGATAGAATAAGATAAAGGCAAAGAGAAATATATGCCTATGGTTGTATTTTTAAAAGTAACATTCTGCGATTATACAGCGTCAATAGAACGGCATTTGTGTGTGGATTATTATATATATATATATATATCTATATCTATACACACACACACATGTGTATGTATATAATCATGTATTATATATATATACACACACATACGTGTTATGTAGGCTACATCTACACACACTAACACGTATATCGAATAACAGTAAACCTTGTGGATGTTTGAGTGTTAATTTAATTCAGCTCCGATGAGTCTGGTCGAGAAACTGCAGCTCAGTCTGTAAGGAATAAAAAAACCGCATGAACATTTCCCAGCAGCTTAACAATGACATTATTTCCAACTTTCCTCGCTGAAAAGAGCGCGTGAAAGAAACCCGAATGTCATCCTGTGGCGCTATAAAAAACCCTCCATAACTATTGTTACTTCAAAATGTTGTCCTTTTTTACCCGAACATAAGCATTTGCAAATGAATGATATTGTGGGAGTTTACAGCGGAAACACACACGCACGGAAACACACACACACACACACACACACACACACACACACGAGGCGGTGTAAAGAAGTTGGTAGTTAACTGTTCTTTATTATTTTCATTATTATTACGGACAGGAATGTAATGGCCTGCGCCTGAAATACATTCAACATCTCACTGGCATTTTGGGAAAAATGTTCCTTAGAAGTCCACATTTTCTCTCCAGAAGTGGGGGAAAGTCCGTCAAGTGCTTCGAAAATGTGTCCGACATCCGCGCTGACCGATGAAGAAAACTTCCTCTCCTCATCAACCAGTTTCTGTTTCTGCTGCCGAATTTTGTACGAAAAAATTAACCGTAACGAAATGTTACCGAATTCACCTACTCTAAATTTATGTCTCGTAGTTTTTTTTATTTTTTTGTTCCTTTACATTTTATACTTCCCCCTACACACATAGGGCCTTTCCTCCATATAAAATCTTTTTCCCCCCTCCAGAATAACCAAAGCGACATGATCAGCAGATCAGACAGGGTGCGAGTCCGGCAGCGGCCAATTCTTCATTTCTGGTGGAAAAAATTTAGGGGACAAAAACAAAAGATTTAACATAAAAGTATTAAACCATCTCAGATTCCGTCAAGGCCAGCTAAAATGTGGTCACTGGAACGGACCCATATACCTATGTACAAGATTCAGCTCAGCTCAAGCTGATTAAAAACCAAAAAAAATCTCTCGCAGCCTAAAAATAACCGATTTAAGAAAAAAAATAAAAATAAAGCTGTACAGAGTTCACAGTCTTGTGGGACGTGTAATGTTTGTTTTCCTCCAGAGCTGAAGAGGGGCTGGGGTAAAAAGATGATGTCAGGTTGCTGAAACCCGACTGGAATCTTCTTCATTTTAAAAAAATGAATCGTTTCGATGAAAAAGAAAAACGCTTCCACATGGTCACATGTTTCTGCTGCTTCTCCAAAAACAGGGCTTTTCTTTTTTTTTTTTTTAGAATATGATGCTGAACATCTATTTTGTTAACTCTAAGTCCGTAGAACATTTTTTAAATATATTTATATATAGAAACTCAGCACACTATTAAAAACGGTGAGAGTGAAGTATGAGATTGAGTGACTGACGGATGGGGAAAAAGTGAGGTGAAGGGAGAAAAATAAAAAATACAGTAACCACCACCAGATCACAAGACTTGGAACCTCCAGGATGCCTGGTCTTTGTAGTCCAAACAGTCCGCAGTGTTGAAGTTCAGCTTCCAGGAGGATGCCGCTTGCTCCTTGTAATCCAGGCAGTCGGAGGAGTTGAAGGTCAGGCCAGCACCACTGTACGCCTGGTGATGGTGGTGGTGGTGATGGTGGTGACCTGAAGATTGGCTGATGTGGTGGTGGGGGTGTGTGGGCATGGAGGATGGCGTCATGGGGCTCAGCTGGTGCGGGTGGTGGTGCGAGTGCATGGGCGTCAGATAGGAGCTGCAGTCCATGCCACTAAAGTAGGATCCGGATGGTGTGGGGTAGCTTTGGCCATACGCCGCCGATTGGTTGTAGGACATGGGGTAAGATGAAGAAGAGGAGGAAGAGGCTGAACCAGAGATGGAGCGCTGCATGCAGGAGGCGTTGGAGGGCGGAACGGGCTCCGAGAGAGACGAGGAAGGAGGCGCAGAACCTGGAGACATGGCTGGGCTCCAGATGGATGAGACCGTGCCAATCGAGGTAGACATGCTGTTGTTGGTTGAGGATGAGGAGGAGGAAGAGGTGGAAGAGGAAGCAGAGCCGGCGCTGGAGATGGCCGGTGGCGTGAACTGGCCACTGCTCTCAGAGCCTGTACTTTCTCTAGTGGGAGAAGATTTTTTCTTCACTGGCCGAGTTTTTGTGCTGCTGCTGCCACTCTGCTGCTGCTGACGACACTTTGCCCGACGGTTCTTAAACCACACCTGGAACACCAGAAACACACACAGGCTGAAACAAGCAAGCACAAGATTGTATTCTGTAGCTGAAAGTGCAAACATACAATGCAATGACCTCCCTTTTTTTTTATCACCTAGAGAAGCAGACCATCATTCAGACACATTTGAAATACAATCACACCCCCACAGAGCCACATTAAATGATTGAACAGACCTTTCGTGCATGCCTGAAGGGCAAAACCTGGAAATCATTGTACAGTAGCAGTGTGGAGAACACCTAGTTATTGGCTGTTAGTTGCATTAATTTACATGAAGGCTCTCTCTGTTCAGGCCCGTGGATCTCATTACAGCACAAGGAGGTGGCAGGAAGATATTAGGCTATCGAGTTTCTCACCAGAGATGGTAATTCAATAGTGCAAGGAGGGTCTTTCCATCTAGAGTGTTTTATTTCACACACCCATGCAAGAGCAAATAAAATTATACTTCAGTAAGAGGTGCTTGTCCTTGCAAAATTTGAAATCATCCAGGTTTTCAGAACAATTACAGCCTAAATTAGTGTTACAAATCATCAGAGATGGAGTGAGAAGGAGGCAGATGTCTTCATTTCACAGTTTATATCAACACCAAGACTTCTGATAATGTAGCAGTCAAGCTGTTAAATCATTCATTCTCAGCTATAGTGTTAAACGTGTCACTCGTTAAACTACAGCTTTTCATGTGATTTAATGTTTAGTCCCTGCAAAACACAAAAAAAGAAAAAATTTCATCCTATGAGTATCCCAGGAGTACCTTATAGAGTTACCTTTGGTGGGAAAAAAGGCAACACATTTCCACAAGTCCAAGTTAAATATTTCAAATAAGCAGCTTAGCCTTGAACACAAAATGCACACTAGGTTGCGTCAAGAAATATTACAACAGTCAGCAGGGGGCGCTGTAGGGCACTAGCCTAGACGTTAGCATGTCGATTAGACTCAATTTTAGAGTAAACATATTGTAGTTGTTAGAAGCATAAAAAAAGAAACAAAAAAAAGCAAACCATAAGCACACACCTTTAAAAAAAAATTTCTTTGCTTTTAATTTTTACATAATGTCTATGCGATTATCAGTTTTCCAAATCACAATTGTTGTAAACATCAATAAATTCATTTAAAACATAACATGGGCTGACAGTAATAATGAGAAAATAAATTTTGTTTCTCCAACAACGACAAAAAAAAAAGTTTCCAAACTTCCAAACAAAAGTTTTTAAAAAATGGAAATTTTCCTAAACAAAATTCCCCCCACACATAAGTTTAAAAAGTTCCTTCTGTGTTACCACTAAGGATTTATGCATCATTAGTAGAAACTTACCTGCACTCTGGATTCGGGTAGGTTGATTTTTAGGGCCACTTCCTCGCGCATGAATATATCCGGGTAACGCGTTTTGGCAAAAAGAGCTTCAAGAACGTCGAGCTGTGAGCGCGTGAACGTGGTCCTCTCTCTGCGCTGCTTCCGTGGGGTTGCTGCTGAAACAAAAGGACGAAAAGAAAGGAGCCCCAAAACATTCGTAAAATAGTAAACACTGAATTTGCACATTCGCTAAACATTTCTTTCCTTTATTTATGAAGTTGAAATATAGGCTCCTGTAACTAATTTTTTATTACCGTGTAAAAACTCCCCGGAGGTTCATATAAATCTGTATTTATTATAAATAAATATTATGTAGATGTGCTATCTATATGCACAGCCTGGCATGTGCGCATTGCTCCTGAGAAGTTTGTGCGCTTTTTGAAGTCAATTTTATGTCACTTTAATTTACTCAAATTTAAATTAAAAAACTACTGAATTAACTCCTGGATACATACATACAGTTTATGAGCACGAGAAGTGGAGTGGAGGACAAACAAAGGTGAAAAGGTTTGCATTCAAAGTGTTCAAGTGCAAATCTAAACAGATGCCGGACAGCCAGTGAAGTGTTGCGTAGATCCTCCATTACTCTCTCAGTCAAAACTGAGCAAACTGAATACAAGATACCTGGCTAACTAAACACACAAGGTGCATGCTAGAAGTGTATCATACAAAATAGTTTGACTCCTAAATAGATAGCTGCTAATAAAAACTCCTAAATAGATACCTGCTTCCCATAGCTGCTCCTTCATTCTTCCTTCACTGCACATTTCAGTGTTTTTCTCTTCTCTAACATACCTGACTGAACTCATCAGATCATTAACACGCTCTTTAAGAGCCGAAAATGTGTGTGTAGTGCAGAGAAACACACACTAAATGCTGATGCAGGCTTACTGCTAATCCCCAGGATCAACCGCAACTCAGATTTTTTTCCTTATAAAACCCCTAAACAATGTTGTAAAGAATAACATGAATGTGAGCGCTATGGTTTTTAAATCCGCGTGAACAGTCTGCTTGTTTGGGACTTTTTTTGTCGTCGATTTTCTGTTCCTTCAGTTTGTGGTTCCCTAGTTAACTTATTTTTTAGATAATAATTAATTTGCGTGAAGCAATGCTCAGTAGCAGAGTGTAACAGGATTGTCCGCGTGTTAGCGGAAAAGATCAAACTGCACCACGAAGGAAGCTGTACATGTTGTTAATGGTCAGTGTGCGAGTGTGCGCGCGCGCGCGCATGTTTACCTGGATAGCCGACGGAGGGATGCAGCAGGTCCATGGCGGCTCCGCTCAGCCCCAGGCCGTTCATGGCGTAAGGGGGCTGTTTGAGGTATGACATCATGCTAGAGGCAGGCGCGGGTCGCCCCGGTTCGGCCCAGATCGCACGCGATTCGCCCCGGTAATGCAGCTTGCCTGCGCGCTGAAGCCTCCAAAATACAGATCCTCCTGAAACACAGAGTCGGTGTGTGGTTAACCCGTCGCTTATCTAACACACAACACTGCCAAATCCAAATAATACATCCGAAAGAAAAAACTAAACAAAACAAAGCACAACGTACTACAGAACACGATACTTTTTTGGGGACTTTTTTTCCCTTGTTAATGCGAAAAAACCCCGTCATTCAAATTAAATGTAAAAAAAAAAAAAAAAAAAAGATTAACAGGACCAATTCTAAAAACTAAAATAATGAGGGTCTCAAGTAGCTTGAAGAAGAAAAAAAATTTTGTTTGCATATTTTTCAGGCGATAAACATGCATATATCTATACTACTACTACTACTAATAATACATTCGTTAGGAGTGAATGTGTGAGGACTAGTTTGTCGCAATTTTAGAATTTTATTTTAGAAATGACTGAAATGTACCGGTTTTAATAATTGAAAAACAACAAAAAAACAACCCACTTTTCCAGGTTAACGATCATTAAAGATTTTCCTGCGATTGCACGCGTTCAGCTGGTCAGATTCAGTTAATCTGAAACATTAAAATGTTCACTTCCTTGAAGGCCTACATTTAATAAATGTTAACTTTATACACTAATTGAATTAATGGCCAGATTCGAGCCTTCTTTATAATGTGTGAAAATAAACGTGAAAGCTTCATGTGCAGGCCTCACTGCTCTCCTGTTCACCAAACAGCCGGTTTTGGATGAACTGATATTTGTAATGTATGTCGAGGTCCAAAAACAGGTTTTAGTGTAATCATTATGCAAGAAACAAACAAACCAACCTTCCCAAATATCCAGACTAAATTTCAGGGAGATTCTTTTAAATAGATGATTTATGTATCCTTTAAATAAAACATGTATTTAGATTATCTTAAATTGTACATTTATTTACTCTGCACTATAAAAATGATTAGTAACTTTATATTAAACTAGTTACTCCAAATGCTGAAAGTGATCATTTTCACAGTAATGAAAAGCACCGTGAAGTCTAGACGAACATAGCAAATTAGATTTAAGTCTGAACAAGTAGTTTATTTTACATTTTTATTTATTTTATTTTTTTTCTTTAATGTAATAGACGTGTGTGGTATTTGTGTATTCAGACCTTTGGCTTTAACTATTTTAACTTCACTAAATGAGAGATCCTGCGTGCAAATGAAGCCAATTGCAATGTAGATTAGAGCTCCAGGGAGCAGCGGCCTTATCACTAAACTAAATTAACAAAAACACAAAAACACGCCTCTCCAATTAAGCTCGAAGAAGCCCAGAGATGAGGGCATCGACCCCCAAAAGTGCCAGTCCTCCGTGAAATTAAATCATAAACGTCTCCTTTTTTTTATTTATGATTTTTTTAATATCGTCATTTAATTTTAAGTGTTAATGGCCGAACTAGATCATGACTCTACCGGTACTGACTAACACCACATTTAGCGACTTAACACCACAAAGAAGTTATGGGTTATATACCAATTCACGCTTCAGACATTGCATGAAAACCTATTTCAGTGCACGACTAAATATATTACAGCTGGGCATCATTATACAAAATATAAGAAATAACCAACAAAATAATAAAAATAAAAATTCTTAAATAGTAATATAATTTTTACTTACCTCTTTAACTTCCTTTTCGGGTATATTTTCGCAGATTGACGCCGCAACAATAAAAAAATATCCAACCAATGACAGAGATCAGGAAAGCGAACTCAAAGAAGAAAGAAAAAACAAATAAATGAGCTTTAAAACACTCCTATAAACAGGCAGTCTCTGTGTGGGTGTTTTTCCTCTTTTTAAATGGTTAAATCACACACTTGCTTATGTTTCGAGAGCGTTTCCGCAGGTTTTATATTTAAAAAAAAAAACCCCAAATAAACTCGTTTTAAGCTTTCAGAGACTAGTCGGTGTAAAAGGTGATTGCTAATGTAGACGGATGGAGATTGATCACCTTCTCCTAAGCCTGCCTCTCTAAGAGCGCAGGACACCTGCAGCTTAGCTCCGTGCCAACCAATCAGCGCTTTCCCCAAGCCCGACTGACGTCGAGCACAGCCAATCCGCTGCCGAGAGCCAGCTCGAAGCCCCTCCCTCTCCCTCCATCCTCCCTTCGTGACCGAGCACAACACAAACCTGCAGCAGCGACTGGACGACTTTTGGAGAGGAAGAAAAATTCCTGAAAACGCAAAGCTGTGTTGTTAAAATTCGATGTTGGAACTGGATCAAAGGGAAATTAAAAACTTTTATCCAACAAAACAGTTTAGAGCTAAATTTTAGATTAATAAAAAGGTTATAAATTGCTTAAAAATGATCCATTTTTTAGTAAGGTCATATAATGATTATTGTTTTTAATTTCAGCAATAAAGAAAGTGTTACAAATATGGAAATAATAGAATCACGATTAAAAACATGCATATGATTTAAAACGTAATATTTGGAGCAAGTTGCAGGTTTATAATAGGAAACTGCAAAAAATAAAAGCACCGATTATTATTATTAATAATAATAATAATAATAATAAATACTCAAGCAATCAGTAGAAAAATATAACCTCAGCGACATGGATAAACAATCTAATAATAATAATAATAATAATAATAATAATAATAATAATAATAATAAAGAATTAAAAATGCGGATTAATCTTTTAACTCTTAACTTTATTTGGAAGATAAAGTCCTGTACAAATCTACACAACCCAATGTCTGTTGATTTAACGCGGGATACAAATGCGATATAATATAAAGTTTGATTTATTGTTTGATTGTGAAGCCATCTCATGAATATTAATTCCCGCTTAATCCCCACTTAGAATTAGATTTGGGAATAGTGCTGAATAAAGTTTAATAGGCGGTCTCTTTTAAGAGGGAAATAGGCTAAGGAAAGGGGATTGGAGTGAAAAAACACAGGGGGGCAAAAAAAAATCATAAAAATAAATAATTAGTGTCGAGAAAAAAAACTAGTTTTTTTTTTTTTTTAAAGAATCACTACTACTACACAAATTTAAAAACAAGTCGGCTAACAGAGTGTGTTTCCTTGGCTGGTTGTCCCAGGCTCGGGGATGGACGGTCATTTTAATTTTAAGGAGCTTCGCTTCGGGCTCTTTTGTCGGTGTCACCAAAATAAATTCGCTCTAATTGAGCCTCGGTCTGAAAGCGAGCTGATGTTCAAAGCAAGTGACCGCCGTAAAGGAACCAAATTACATTTTTGGTTTTTTTTGTAGACTCTACTTACATGGGATATCTGAATCAAAGCGCGGCTTTCCAGAGATCTAGAAAGATCCACACGCCTATAAAGTCATGGAGAGGAGAAGTGGCCTACAGGAGGGAACTGAGATGCTTCAGCCAAAAGAGAAAAACACTGGAGAAAAAAGTTACTTGCTTTTGCAAAGGGGGGGGGAAAGCATGTCTTACTGTTTTACAGGTTGTTGAGGTGTTAGAATATTCCTTATTTCCCTATTATGAAATTTAACCCAAATTAATAATAATAATAATAACAATAATAATAATAATAATAATAATAACAATAATAATGATGAAAGGATCGTGATCCTTCAACCCAGAACATTATTCCGCTTTAATTCCTTAAT
>JAQMYM010000005.1:3629456-3666956 GCA_030014255.1 Parauchenoglanis ngamensis | reverse complement strand
CATCTCTCTCTCTCTCTCTCTCTCTCTCACACACACACACACACACACACACACACACACACACACACTCCTCTCAGAGACAGAGAGAGAGAGAGAGAGAGAGATCAGTTAAGTGATTATTAAGTGTGAGCTCTACACACCATTACAGTCACCACACAGATGTGAAAGGAAAAAAACGAAAAGAAACAAAGAGTGTCTTGAGGGGGTGTAGATTAATGTGGAGGTATCAGGGTAAGAGGGAGCTGTCAGAGCTCATTTTAGCCCAGAACATGATCAATTCCCTCTCATAAATGATATATTTTAGCTCACAAAGAGGGAAAACCTTCAGTGTGAGTAAAAGCAGAGGCTCAGCAAGAAGTGCTTTCTCACATGCAGTTTCCTCTGCGGCAAATTACAAATAAACACACGCGCGCACGCACAGGCGAATTCAGGGTTCAGCTACAAAATTTTCAAAATGTTAAAATTTTACTTATTTATTTACTTCTTTATGTATTTGTTTAATTAGTACCACTTTTTGTCTGACCACTTTAATTTTACTTTATTTTTAGTTGTGCTCTTTAATGAGCATATAAAGCAATCTAGCTAATATTACTCTTTTAAAAAAAAAAAAGTCTGCGCTCCGAACAACTGAAAAGGCCGAGCTACTCCTTAACCCATGCTTGAAGAAGGAGAGAATAAATATTACTTCAAATTCAAATTAAAGAAAGAATAAAAAACATATATATATATATATATGAATTATTATATATTTAAAATTTATTATAATAAAGCTTGGTGAAGATGAAACGTGTCACATATTTAAAAAATAAACCTACAATGTGCACAAGCTTTAATTGTTTTTTTTAAATTAGCATTGCTTTGTAAACACCAGTCACAGCTAACATCAGCTGAGGAAAATAATAAAATAAGGAAATAAGAAAACAAGGCCGCAGGAGTTTTGTTAAGAGTATGAAAGCATTTCAGGTTTTATTGATGCCTGGTCATTTTAGGAATAAATAAACAATGTTCACACGATAAGACAGCAGCACGCGAGGTGAACCAGAGAAATGCGTATGAAAGCATTTGTTTTTTTTAAAGTATACAATAAATATTAACAAGGTCCTTGAGTTAATGCACAAGGTTGTGAAGATGGTTAGTCGTCTCAAAGGACAAACGGCAATAAATTAATTCTGATCTCAAACTGCTCTTGGAAATAGGATTCCACACGCTCTTTACCTCCCCTCAAACAGTGAAATGAAATGTACATCTTAACCATTCAGTCTAAATACAAGTACTTAAAAGCACTCTAAAATTCCTGCTATGGAACATCCCGAACCTTTTGGTAAAACAAAAAAAAACCCAAAAAAATAAAATCACAATGTTTCTTTCTTTTTTTTTTTTTAAATGCAACGTCCCCTTGAAAAGATCCTATACAGTTAAAAATTATGAATTAAAAGTTACACATCAAGTAATAAACACTGCTTGGAATAAAGGAAGATATGCAGAAACTGTTTAGAGTTATTATAGATAAAATGCTAAATTTCTTTTTGAAATGCTAAAGAGGAAAAAAAAAAAAAAAAGTCCCTATAAAACAATGTCGTGTTGTACCTTAAAATGTTCAGTCCTAATCTCCACTGGGAAATTAACACACATTCGTATGATTGAAGCTACGCGTCTGTCTGAAACAACAAACAGGAAAAGTCAGTGGATCGTCGTGGAGCTTCCTCTCTGTCGTGGTTCTTCAGAAAAGTTTGTTTTTAATCACATAAAAGTACCTTTTCAACACAATCGAAACAAACCAAAAATAGGATCTATTAGTGTCGGTGAAATGTAATCTCTCGGTATAAAGAAAACCAAAGGCGTTAGTGAATTAACACGCACCAGCTCTGGGCTGCAAACGCTGACCAAACTTTCCTCTCAAGCCGAAATAAACAGAAGTATGCAATGCTCATTATAATAATCATAACAACGATACATTTCTCAAAATTGTAGTAAACACTTTAGTAAGTTTTAGTGTCTGTTTGGAAATCACTGAAGGACACACTTTTCTTCTTTCTTAGCCATCTTTCCTTTGTTCTGTTCCAGAGTCCGCTCCAGGTGCTCATCCTCCTCCTCTGCCCTGCAAACACACACACACACACACACACACACACACGCGCGCACAAGGTCAAAGGTCCATAGTCCAGGACGGAATCAAGGAAATGGAAATGACACCTATGCCTGGGACAACTCTTCCATCTTCCAGTTAGTGGAACTCTAATAATCTCTCCATCTCCTGATTCCTGACTGACCTCCATACCTACATCACCTCTGAACACAAAGTGAGTGGGTGGAAAAGCAACTATTAACCAACTTTGGTGAGCCAGAAGTAATGGAAAAATCAGGCTTGGGCACTTGGGAGGCCTTGCCTTGGCTCAACTATCCCAGAATGCCTTGCTGGGAGACAGAGACAGAGACGTGGACGTACTCTTTTTCCTGTGCGTCGAGATCTCGGACCAGGGCGTCGCGTTTGTTGACCAGTATGACCAGCTCGTCTAGAAGCAGCTGCTCCCGATGCTTCTGGGCCTCGGTCTTCTGCCAATCTGAATTCAGAGTGAGACAGAGGCACTTCAGGAAAAAAAACAGCACAAAAAAGCGCATTAATCTAATGAACGTCTTTAAAAGCAGCGTCTGGACTCGGAGAACTTTCTGCCAAGTCATCAGTCAAACTCCACCTAAACCTTAAAACTCTGTAAACAGGATCGAAACTTCCAGAAACTTGCGAGGGCTTTTATAAAAAGCGGGTGCTGCTTGCACAAGAACCCAACCCTTTTTATCAGCAATGAAAAGTTAACAATTGCGCTACTGTGGTTTGGCGAGGTCGTCTACTTCATCGGGCTGGAACTTAAAAACATGAGAACATGGGCAAAGAGAAGTAAACGCATTCTGTCCAACCACACGACATGAAATTCCTCACACTCCTGAACTGAGCTCGAATGGACCGAGGACTTGTGCCTCGATGCAGGATAAAGAACGAGATCCTTAAAAATCTGCCTTGTGATTTCTAATCAGAGCCCCAAATTTAATCTCATTACGTCAACACACCAAATCTGCCTACTGGCACAGGTACAAAAGGTAAAGGTTCAAAGTGTGTGCGTGTGAGAGAGGTGACCTGGCCAGGTAGGCCGGCCTGCTGGTCTGAAATATCAGCCCGGCTAACAGGATCAGCCATTACTGATACGAGCCGAGATTAGGGCCTTGCTCACAGCCAACAGGACATTTGGTTACCAAGCCTATTCTTCAGCTCGATGTAAGAACATATTGTGTTGGAGTGAGTGTGCACTTCACATTCACACAAAAAAATTAGCCTAGCTTGTATAAAAGCGCAAGACCTCGTGCTGCTCAGGGCTTCTCTCACTAACACCATGTGCCATGTCAACATTTAACCGTGATCGATTTCTAGGGGGGAAAAAAAAAAAAGTGCAGGAGATAAAACGGCCGTTCAGCCTGCTCCTGCGAAAATGTCAATCCTTAAAATAAGTGGACTTTATTAAAAATAAATATTTCTCGTGTGCTGCGTGTGAAATTGCGGCAGCGGGGCGGTACGTGTGCATCACGCTGAGAGCCGAGGTGGGCTCTAAAAGGTCTCCTCCGCTGCCTCATTTAGCCTTTGAAGTGAAGCACAGAGGCAAAATGAACACAGTACCAATATTTGGAGAGTTATTGGGCGCTCCAGCACCAAAGGAAAGCGCTCTGCTCCTCCGTCTTTAACCTAATCAAAAGCCAATGCTGTGAGTGCTCGACAAATACGTTAACACATTCTAGTGGTCGCAAACTTTTCCGTGACGATCAAAAGAGAGCGAGGTGTCCGAGGGAGTCTTTAAATCTAATGATCGTATAAAAAAAAAAAAAAAAAAAAGTTCACGTTTATTAAAAACACCATTCCGGGGCTCACTTCTTTTTCACGAACTCTCTCCCTATCCTGCTCCCATTGCATTCAGGGAAAAAAAGAAAGGGAAAAAAAAGAAAAAGACAATGGCCACTTCACACACAATGAGTGAGCTACGGGCAACAAAAAACTTTTCCAAAAAGGTAGAGTGACACTCACGGAGAGAGAGACAGAGAGAGAGAGAGAGAGAGAGAGAGAGAGAGAGGGTACAAGAGAGGCACTGTTGACTCAGTCCCACCTCCATTTCCCCTGTCATCACTCTTGGCCAAAAAGCCAAAGATGCTCCCCAGTGGCAGAGGCAGCATGCAGCTGTCAATCAAGCCAGGAGCGTCCCACCCTCCTCATTAAGAAGGTAAACAATGAAGAGGGGCGATGAGAGACATGGACGAGTGCACAAGCGGATCCGCCCCTCCCCTTCACTCCGGCCCACCTCAACCTCAGTCCCAAACCCATCACGGTCACTCAGGGAAACCCCTGAACCCCTCCCCAAAGCGAAAAAAAAGGAGGAAGCGACAAACAAGTCGAGGGGGGTAATAAAAAGTGGTGTGTGCAGTCTGTTTGGATTACTCTCTCTCTCTCTCTGATTCACCATTGCCCTGGGCGATCACGTCAAAACTCACATGGTCGCTGCTTATTCAGATAACCCTAACAATGTACGCCAATGGTAACCATGTGAGCCCTCAGAAGCTACACAAGAATGCACTGGCTCAAATCCCCATGACCCTCCTCCAAAGCGAAATTTATTCAAGAGCGCAAACTGCTCAACGGCTCTCCGAGTGCTCCTTCCGAGAGTTCCGCTTTAATATTTCCACAAAATTTAACAATCAAGATGCAACTCTGCATTCGAGCCCTTGCTTTTAGCTTGCAAGGACAGCATGCAGCATTCTACTTCAGTGTGTTCCTTTTCTTATTAAAAAAATTGTTACCCAAAAAAAACCCCAAAACAAAACAAAAAAAACCAGGAGGTATGCAAGGTCGGAGGAATCCGGAGCAAAATACGTGATCTTATTACAGAAGATTCGAGCTGTGCATGGATTTGAGAGGCAACGTAAGATGGCGTTGGATAGAGGCCAACTGGGGCTCAAGACAAAGCCTAACATGGCGCCTAGAAAGGAGAAGTTGACAGGAAAATAGTCTGTGGAATGGCACCTTCATCTACTGCACACCAGTCCACAATAAAAGTTTTTGCTTATAAAAAAATAGATATCTATAGCTGTCTGGTTTATTATGCATGAAAAACCTACACAGATGTAATAGCAGTTAATAAAACTCCAAACTTGCAGAAAAGGAATATTTAGTTGAAATGCTAAAATGAAGGAAAAAAAACAACCCATCGGCTATCAAATAACGTCGTGTTAGAACTTCATAATGTTCAGCCCTGAACTCTACTGGGAAATGAACACACATTTACATGAAATTTAAATCGGAGCACGATAATAAATTACAATCCGACAAGGTTTACATTAAAAATCCATGTAGATATTACAACTTAAAAATAATACTATTGTGCGCTACGTACTTAGATAGTAATAACAAATGATATCCATATTTTTACTGTCTACAAGACAATTCACTTTGAACTGATCTTTATGAGCGCTAACGGTTAAAAAATAAATAAAAGGCTTTTGGTGTACGCTCAATCCAACATCAAATTAAATTCACTTTATTCATAATGCTGTTGTTCTGTTGGTGTTCATTCATAACTAAAAAAAAAAAAAAAAAAAAAAAGTCTGAACGTTACATTTGGACCAAAGTCATGGCAGCTTTGCAACTCAGCCAAGAGGCTCACAATGAACAAAATGAATTAGCATTAGCACATTCAGGAGCCTGGTGGAGTGGAGGACTGAAACGCTGACAAAGAGCTCAGGAAAGGAACGTGTGGGGCTTTTGAAACCAGATCTGTGCAGCATTTTACTGAAGACTGCAGCATGACTGAAACTTCCCAACATGGCAGACAGGGGCATTACTGAGAGGGGAGAAGAAAAAAAGGAAAGAAAAATAAAAGACGCCACATGATTAAGTGTGAGATTGACAAGTATTCACCTACGTCTAAATTTGGAGCTAAAATACTGGTATGAATTAAAAAAAAATCCTAGCAGGATTAACCATTAATATTGTGCTTTCTGGTGTATTGCAGTATTGTTCTTTACATTTTACAAAAGAGGACTGTTAAAGACAGGAGAGATTCGTAAGGGAATTATTAACACAGTTTATTTAAGACCCCAACATGTCATAATTATAAAATATATATAATATTTGTGCTTTTCTTTATCATGGTTTACCATCGTACAGATATGCCAGCGCACCGCTACAGCGTCATCTTGTCAATTCAGCCAAAAGCAATACGACAAAGATTAAAATTTCATTTTAATTTTATTAGACACTGAAATGAGGATAATAGTAAGAACAAATAAAGGAATATATTCCAGTGTGATTGGAATATAAATATCCGTTTTGTTGTAGAGTGTACAACTCCCCACTGGAAAAATAAAGAAATAAAGAAATAAACCTTTCACAAACACCCCTGAAATCTACACCGAAATGGAAATAAATAGATTTTTTTCCTCGTGAATAGTGCAAAAAAAGGAGGAATTGTCACCCTGCCTTATCTGCAGTTCCAGTCAACTAGCAATCTTGAAAGAGTTTGCAACATCATCAAAGGCGGCCATTTGACAGGATCCTGGCACTGCACCTAATCAATCTGAGGAATACGCCGGCCCGGGCGGGTAACAAAGCTCAAATAGATTTACAAATGGGGTTGTTGGGGGGATAAGCTCCTGCACAGGATTACATATTGATTTTAAACATCTAAAAAAAAAAAGAAAAAAAAAGCTTATCATATAAAACCGTAACAACAACAACAAAAAATAGGGGACCTATGCAGAAATCCCTTTAAGAGGGGCGCGTCCACTTTCAAATAACACGCCCCGGAGTGCACCAAGACTGAACTGAGAGAGAGAAGGAGGGGCAAGAAATGTGTGAGAAGGAGACGGCGAGGGCGAGGGCGAGAGAGAGAGAGAGAGAGAGAGAGAGAGAGAGAGAGAGTGTGTGTGTGTGCATGGAAGGCAGATAAAAAGGCCAAAAAGGATCAATTTGGAGGCAGAAAAATAAGAACCATGGCATATTGTAGAAGGCCACATTCAATCCTCGGCCCTTCTTTTCGCCCTCTCCATAATGCTGCCTGCAAATCCAGAGGACCAAAGAGCGGGTTATCAAGAACGCTTGCCGTGTTATTTTTTTTTAGCAAACCTGCACATGAATCTTCTCCACCCTGTCAATCGGATTGTGTGTGTGTGTGTGTGTCTTCCTTTCAAACCCTAACCTCTTGAGAGCTAATATAACATATCTCTTCTTTTTTTTTTTTTTTGCTTAATATATTTGAAATATAATACTACATAGCGAAATTCAAGCCAACGTTATGATCCGTATTTTTGAAAAATCGAAAAAGTTTTGCATTTAGAACATACGGAAGACAGAGGCGTACGGAGACGTGAAAATGAGCGCTTGGGTAACAGAAGAACTAAACTTCAGCTTCAGAATCTTCTTGCTAGTACAGGTTATGTTTTCTGTGGAAAAGACGACTTAAGTACCATATCAGCACCCGCCGGAGATGAAGTGTCTGTGCTTTTTTTCCCCCGACCTGTGTGTGTGTGTGTGTGTGCGCGCGCGTGTGTAAACACCTCAGTGGTCTCTATTACTACTGTCGTCAGCCGGCCAAGCAAATCAGAAATTACCTGTCTGCGTTGGCTGGCTGTGAAAAGACCTGTTGAAGCACCAAATAAGAAAGCGATGCACTCGCTTCCCTCACCAGCAGGTCAGAACTATCACTGCTTCGCCCAAGAAAAGAGCTGTCTCTGAATGTTAAGTGCTGAAGCCCGAGAGAGAGAGAGAGAGAGAGAGCGAGAGAGAGAGCGAGAGAGAGAGCGAGAGAGAGGGCCGATAAAAGGTAACAAGTTTCCAGTTTATGGATTGTTACGGCGAGCACTGGATATGGTGTGATGTATAAACATCTTTAAAAACTAACCTGTGGCCAAAACAATCATATTATGTACAGGAGATAAAAACACCATGATAACTTTTTTCTAAAGTCAAAGACAAACCTGAGAAAGCAGTGTACACATTACACGACCTCCTACTAATGTGTACATAATCCTGTATAAAAGTAAATTAAAGAGGAAGGCAGGTAAGCGGAATAAATGAAAAAAAAAAAAACAAACCCTGTATACGACGCAGACGTGGCGCTCTGCTTAGCTACGCATGTCGTCCGTCGGCCCCCTCAAACTAATTAGAATTGATTTATGATGGATCAGGTAGCTTATCAGGTGCAGAAAGAAATTACCGTGGCTAGCCGAGGGGTGCAAAGGGTCACCATCGAATAGCAAAATCAATTTGCATCGATTGCGAAAGGTTCATTTTGCGAAAGCAGGGACACAGTCAAAGGGATTAAAGTTAACCAGACAACTTTGATACAGGCTTTTTTCCCCCTTTGCTGTCTTTTCCCGCTTGGATAACACGCACTCGAAAAAAGATTATAAATATAGCGGTAGTCCGCGATGCCTTAGGACACATCACGCGGCATCACGCGGCATCGATGCTTACATGACATCTGCACTTAACAGTAATACCTAACACACTCGAGACATTTACTTGGTTATATTAAATACAATGAGAAATTTCCGGAGCGTTTAAGTGGTTCAGCGTCGTTAAAAAGGTGACGGCAAAGTTGGAGAGAGAAGACGAGGGAAAAGAAAGACTTTTTTTTGTCGTTCTCACACACAGCGTTTTGTTTTTTTGTAACCCCACCCCTCCCATCCCCCAAATCCACTCTCGCTTACCTTCAATCGCCAGCATTGCTCTTAACTCCCGGTTCAACAGCTCGAAGCGTCTCTCCAGATCATGCTCCCTCTCCCTAGGCAAGTTGTAAAAGTTCATCAATATGTTAATTACGAAATCATTAAACACTTAAAGAAACCTTTAATAAACATTGATTCGAGCACTCGCCGACACCTCGGCTCGCCACATTAATCTACTGCAAATAAGCGATACCCAAACGGGCCGCGGCGAGGGCTGGTCGGGGCGATAGGACGGCGCGGGAAAGAGCCGCGATTAAGGAGGGAAGGAATGTGAGAGGGGTATCAACGAGCAAATTTAATTTCGGCTCTTTCACATGTATTGGAAATGAGCTCATTCCGGTCCGTAATAGAATTCGTCCTTCAGAGCCCGTTCGCTGACAAAAGAGCCAAATGAAAGGAATAATAATAATAATCAAGACTCTTTTAATTGAGCACTTAGAAGTGCGTTTTCATTTTTTTTTTTTTTCTTTCTCCCAGTGATATAATATGATTAGGACACTTCGATCTGTCATTTGCAGGAGCCTGGGAACGCTCTCCCTCCCTCCTTCTCTCTCTCTCTCTCTGGAATTAAAAGCTGACCTGGATTTACCGTGCGTCTCGTTCAAAGAAAAGGACAGATTACAGAACAATTATCTTTTCTCTCGTTCATTCCGCAAAGGAACGCAAGATTACATAATAGCCATTTTTAAAACTTAACCACACATTAAAATGACAAAATCGGTGACAGCGCCGTGTCGTGGCCGCTTTCGAATTACTCTGAAGTCGGTACAGGTTGATCCAATACGGCTAATGGCTGAAAATAACACGCACGAGCACTGAATTTCATTAGAGCCGCGAGGTGACTGACGCGATTTCATTTTTCCGCCTGAACCGGGGTAGGGGAAGGGGGGCGATGGAATAAGCCGCTGTGCCCTTCACCGCCTGACCTTCATCCCCGCGCCCTAGTCCCAAGGGTCGACGATTTTAAAGTGTAGGTGTCTAAACATTAAAAATGTGTGTGTACACAGTCGGTGACGCTCCACCGTGAGAAAGAGAAAATGAGAGAGAGAAAGAAAGAGGAGAAGGAACAGAGGGAGAGAGGAAGAGGCTGAAGAGGGCAAACAGGAACTCACAGCAGAGAGAGCTGGTTCTGGCGCCGGATCAGAGCGTTCTTCTTATTCACCAGCGTGAACCACTCCTGCATCATGGCCTCCTCCTCCTCCTTATTCTTCCCTATAGGACAGAGTGCGCACACACACACACACACACACACACAAGCAACACGTAAGTGGACATACGGTAGAGGCACAGCTACTAGACTGCATAATCCACCAGAAGACATAAAATCCTGCCACAGTTTAGTTTATGTTCTCCTCTAAATGACTATTATTAAATTATCCCCATTAGTAAAAGGTATCTGACTCATAGCAGTGATGATTTTCTGTAAACTTCTTTAACACTTTTTATACTACAGCAGGCATTGATAACCGAATAGGAAAACACAAATGAAATAATAATTCATATCGGATAGACCCCTCGCTTGCTGGATATTCACGTACATGCAGCCGGGCGTCATGCTGCTATGAAATGTTTACTCCGAATTAAACGTACTACTTGCAAATATTACACATGCATGCATGCATACTTCGCAATCTGGAAATGCAGAAATATAATGCTTGAATAGTAAAGCATTAGCACATATTTACTACTTCTACTCTTTTAGGTAAGATGCACTAAAGATGCTATATTTACACAAGCACTTAGCAAAACGGTTATTATAGCAGGTATTTTTCACAATCGTTACCACGTAATCATATAACGAGTAATTAGTATAATACGGCAACATGCTGCTTTTCAAAAGTGTTTTAAAATCAAACGTGCAAAGTATTGCCTCATATGCCTGTATTAAAGCTTATAAATATATAAAAGTAATATTCACTACACAATGGTATGAGATAATAGAATTCAGTATCACGATACTGTTTACTGATTATCAGTATAGTTTATGATATAGTACTATTTTAGTAATCACAAACACGAGCAGCTCCTCCCGAACCTTCCCTCTCCCCAGACTGAAGTGCATCAAATGAGATTAGCCCGGCGACTCTTTCTCAGGCGCACAGATCGACACGCAAGTTAGGAAGCCGGCCAGATGTGTGTTCGGCGGCAACGTATTAGACACTTCACACGATGCTGCCATTGTCAATAAGACGACGCTGGATTAGGAGGCCGGATTACAGGCGGCCTGTTTTGTTCCCACACTAGCTGGGATTAACGTGGAGACTTTGTGCTGCTTCAGAAACCACCAGCGCCAACAGCCTCCAGACTGGAGATGGAATATTTCAAGTTAGGTCAATTTTTTTATTGGTGTCTCATCCATACACGCTGTATATTAAGCCTAAATAGGAAATGCAAGAGGCTTCAACACACAATACACAAGGGCTCCGTATATACGGAGAAACGTAGGACAAAGGGTACAATATGATAAACCCACGACTTGCCATCTACCCAAAAATCATCTACCTATGTGCCAAGTAGAAGATGTCAAATCTAAACAAATTAGATAAGCAGACCAGGGCGGACTTTTATCTTCCAAAATAGGCACACTGAGGAGAGTGTGTTAAAACCATCCTACACACGTTTCTAATTTAATCTCCAGAGAGGCGTTCAGGATAAATTTTAGCCTTCGCTAAGAGCAGACAGGAAGGAGACGTTACAGGCGAATCGGTTAAGTGGGTTCGAGACGCAGGACCGCCACCTCGGCGTTCTGAGCATTCCGGCGACGCTAAGGATTTCTTTGAAGGACGGGATGAAAGTAACAAGAAGATGAAAGATCCCTTAAGCTTATGTAATCACCCTCTCTACTCATTAGCGCTCTAATACCTGTGTGCGCCTGACAACATCAACAACAGAATTAGCGTCCAAACACCTTTTTTCCCTCCCTTTTTTTTCCCTTTAAGCTTTGTTAATGTGCGGACTCACGCGGACAGGTCTGAGTGGAATCAAAGAGCAATTACTGAACGTCCATGAGTGCTCAAATGATCTTGCAGAACATGCATTGGTACTAATAAAGCAGCGTGTCAGAGTCGCATGAAAGGCAAATACACAAGCAGCAGAAACGTGTTCGACTACACTTCACTTGTACACGGTTTTCGGAAAGTCTAAACTGGTGAAGGGACGAGAATTTGGAGAGACGCGCTGTCTTTTCCTAATGTCATGTGACTTTGGTGGATTTCACGTGACATCATCAGTCACTCAAACGGGGGAAAAAATATACATATACATACAAACAAAGCGCTACACATAGGTGCGTAGTTTAGTTTTATGTTTTTTTGGTGACTAGGAGGAAAAAAAAAAAGGAAGGGGAATAAAAATCCCGGGATTCAGGAAGCGGCTCCTGGATTATCGTATTCAACTTTTAAATAGCGGGCTTGAAAAGGATAAAGCGCTCACTGACAGGCCGTTGTAGCTCCAAATGAAACAAACAAATAATAAACGGTAATATTAAGCTTGTGTGACATTGCGAGGGAGCGGAGGATTAGGAGGTGCATCGCTGAGGATGTTTCCACCGGAGGAGTGTGTGTGTGTGTACATTATCATCTACGACAGCAGAACACGCATGCCATGAGGACACGGTCACATATACACACTCGCACCTAAAGCTTGACCCATCTTATCATCTTACCATTCTGGCGTCATCTTATCAGGCGTCAATAAAATATCATCATGTTGCTCATCTCTAATGTTCACAGCTTCGAAGCTAGTGAAATGAACACATTCGTAACGTGAAAGTTCAGTATAAATATGATGCGTCGTTTCTATGGTAACTGATTCTGTCGTCCAGTTCAGTTCTCTCTCATTATAAGGGCTTTTCAACTGAAATGTTTAGCTTTTATTGATCTCATCCTAATTCGCTGTAGCACACAAATAAAAACATCATCAGAAATTTATACATCCGGGAAATCACACTCGGATAGAGCGAGCGCACACGCACTCACACAAACATATATATGCGTGTGTGTGTGTGTGTGTGTGTGTGTGTGTGTCCTCAGGGCTCGTGGCCGGGCCTGGCTGAACCAGCCTCTATAGCCAAATAAGATTAAGATAAGAATCACAGCCACTGTTACATTCACACCAGATAGCATTAATGAAATCCCCTCATAGTACACACATTCAGCTGCCTTCTCCGCGCTCTCTCTCTCTCACACACACACACACACACACACACACATGCTGCTAAGTCCCTGCCAAGCATAGCATGTATGTATTACAGGTGTAAAGGGTCTTCAAATGCATTTAGAATTCAGCTTTTACCATTCAGGTATTATATTTCCTAAAGTTTACTGTATCCTGTGCATCTTATTAGCATAAATGATCTACAGCTAAACTGAATGCTAATTTTCTACTGATATGTGCAGTATGTGATTTGCTGTCTTGTAAAGTTAAACAGCCTACATTAATCTCAAAAAGATTATAAAGACTTAAATATAAAATTAATTATATAAAAGTTAACGGCCTTGCTGTTCGGATATATGAAAAAAAAAAAAAAAAAAAAACCCCAAGAAAACAAACCCACACAATCCGATACAAAATAAACCTCGCAAATTTGAACATGAAAGTGCACCTCGACAAGAGGGGAATTGTTTGGGTGTCTTCGTTTAATTACAAAATTTTCCCTCATTTGATTTAGATAATAATCTTTCCAATAGTATTAAGAAACGAGAACAATTACAAATTAATCCTGGATCTGGTGAGCGGGGTTTCTTTACTCTGGGAAAAAAAAAAAAAAAAGGAAAAGAGGCGAAGGAAGGGGGGAGGAAGAAGAGGGGAACAAAACTGGAAAGAAAAGAAATACATTAAACCCTGTGATCACAGCAACCTCTTCTCGTTTCTTATCCCAACCATTTTCCTGTTTAATCCAATACGCAGTAATCCAATTTGTCTATCAGAGTTTTAAGGGCCGGATCTCAACTTCTGTGCCGAAAAGGCACTTTTTACTTGCTTTTCTTTTTTTTCTTTTTTTTTTTTGAACAACTGACAATTTATTTTAAGTGGGGGTGAGTCTCGTTTGGTCTTCTTCGCCTGCGCCGCGTCTACGCTTGATTGTTCTGATGAGTTAAAGTGAGAGTGAGGGAGAAGAAGAGAAAAGAACAAGATGATCATTGTTTTGTGCGACTGAGCAGGACCTCATTAAAAGGCCGTTAGCGAGTATTTCTGAATATGCATGAAGGCAATGAGCGGATCCTTGTTCATCAGCACAGACAGAGAAAGAGAGAGAGAGAGAGAGGCAGAGAGAGAGAGAGAGCGGTAAGTACAAAAGGATTGATTTAATTACTTGGAGTGGGGCTGTGGCATGGAGAAGTCTTGTTAGCGTGAAATGAAAGGGCCGCACTAGCCTCGCGCCGGCCTGAAGGAAAGGAGTTTGGCTTGAGGCACAATACCTAATCTCGGGATAAAGCCGAGTCCATTGTGGCCCATGAGGCCCGTCGCTAGCTTCAGAATGGACACAACACATTTCTCCCTCGGTTAGGCCAAACTGGTTAAGCGCAAACCTCGTTCCCCTCCGAGCTTTTAAGCGAGCACAGAGAGCAAGAAAGCAACAAGGCATGTCATGGGCTTAGAAAATAAAAAAGAAGCCAGAGCTCTTGATCTCCTCTAACAACAGAGCTAAATGTAAAAAATGTAGAAGAGAAGTCAATAGCGTAATCACACATTACTGCCATCACTATTCATGTTACTACTGCAGCTGTAGGAGTACCAACCAGAGCGTAGCTCAACGCCAAGGTAGTATACACATACTGTAAATAGTATTAGTACTAGCGATAGGTGTAGAGCAATTAGTATAAAGCATATTAGCATAATATATAATCATTAATTATTAGCATTCCAATATAGAATTTATACTAACACCATAATAAACATACAGGCTGTAGAGTCATTAGTTGTCAAATACTGGTATTAATATTACATACAAGTCGTTTTAGTATACTCTATACTCATTAAATACTAACTATTAGAAGGCAATATTATGAATACAATAATAGTGTAGATAATGTTCAATATACCAATTAAATAATGATTAAGTATAGAACATAACATACCAAGTAGTATTAGTGTAAGTAGTATGAACCAATTGTCAGGTAATGGTTTGTATTATAAATAAGTAATATTAGTATACTATATACTAATTAGAAACAGACTACTAGAAGTTAATAGAATAACCACATTATTATGTTTACAGTGATAACAGTAGTATTCTATACTGTGGTCACGTTATCATTTCAGCTGTAGTAGTAACATTAATGATAGTGTAGTATATACTGATTTAATAATTAGTACTCATATAATCAGTGTTATTAGTACTTGCTGTTAAAGCATCAGATGGCAAGTATTGATATTAGTATAATGAATATATTAGTATACTGATTAAATACTAACTAATAAAAATGAAACACTAACTATTAGAAGTCAATAGTGTACTCATTAGTATTATCGCAGCTATAGTAGTATTAATGATAGTGTAGATAACAGTAGTATACTAATGAAATACTAAGTAAAGATAGACGCCAACACGTAGCGTACTACGTACAAGTATTAATAGTATAAGTGGTATTGTGAGAATATTATTAGCATTGGTTGGGTTTTGGGGTCGTTATTATTTTGAGTGTCTGCATTCAAAGGTACTATTATTTTTAGTACAGTTCTTTAGAAAAAAAGAAAAAATAAAGATTCAAAGCCACTAATGACATCACTAAGAAATAAATTGTAAATAAAAGTACATTTCTAATCTATACCATAAAGATTGTTAAAAACCACTGAAGGATCCTAAAGTTCTCAGGGTTGCTATTAAAGAGTTAAGAGGTGGAGTAAAAAAAGATAAACATCTTCCATTAGCCGAGCTGCGAGTAATTAACACTCAGGATTAGTACTGGTACTACTCGAATTCTAATTCTAATATAATATTACTGTTTGTAATACAGAATTGTATGACTGTTAGCCTGGTGTTCCAGCAGGTTTAGTTAGTAAAGTGCTACTATTCGTATACCAGCACTAATCAGTATTGCTATTTTAGCAGCTGAGGCTGTTTTAGCTTACTGAGATTATGTATTGTATTAGCTAAACACTGCAATCATGAGACGCCATCAATATAGTAAAACAAACTTTGAGTCTCAGTTAAAGTTAAATAAATTTGACCATGAAATGTTTAACACACACCAACGCCACGATTCCCGGGGTGCTCATTTACACATGGCATGTTTCTGTGATGCCAATATTGCAAAATTAGAAAAAAATAGTGAAATGCGAATATTGTGATTATATTTAAGGAGTGAGTGGAATTCCAGCAGATTCCACCATGCTGACATATCAACACTTGCTGAACACAAGTATTTAAATTCCTGAATAAAGCTCCAATCCCCTGCACGAGCAGGATTTCAATTTGCCACTGGTATTGTTGGTCCAACGTTGCTTGCTTTGCGGCTTAAGAGAAGGAATTCATAACCATAAGCGCTCTTAAACTGTGGGGTGAGAAACTAGCAGGATGGACAAAGTCGCTTTTAATGAGGGAAAAGTCTGCGGCTATACATACAGCGTTATCGCGCCGTCATTCATGTCATTGTTTGAAGATAGGGTTCCCTCTAATATGTCACACTTGTCTGTCTCCTTACTGCTGAGAACGCAAACAGCCGCTCTGCAAACAGCCCCGATTCCCGAGCTAACGGCCAAGACGCCTCATACTCGAGGGGTAAAACAAACAAGCCAGCTGATTGTTTCCTCGTATTTACGCTAACATGCATTGTGGTCATCACTTCGCATGCTGGTCCTCGTGATTTGTATGGAACGAGAAAATTTCGTTCTGTCTGTCAACCTTCAGCAATCGCGAATATCCATCAGCGACCCCCCACTCTATTAAACTGCATTAAAAAAAAAGAATCAATAAACATTATCACGGCCTGACAGACTATCGGCTAGCCGGGGCTGCACCTTTCGCCTTAATCCCTGGCCGCTATCGCACGGCCTGGACACACAGTTTACGTTACAAAACAACTATTACGCTCCTTGTCACTCCCGCTGAAATATTAAAGTGATGCATAGTGATGGACAAATTCATGGCTCACGAGGACGGCCGTAAGGTGAAACGTTCAAGCTTTGTATGTTAAACTATCCAGAGTCCAGTGTTACCTGTGAGTCCTGATTAAGGACGAATGTAAAAGACATAGGCTGCTAGAATTCACCCACCACTTGGAATATAGAAAAACATACAAACGTACAGTACATACAAAGCTAATCCTGTCTGTTCAAGCCAACAGGTGAACTCAGACTTGAAATGTGCTACCAAAAAAAAAAAAATCACACCCAGAATTAACCTAATAACTGAGACCTTACAAAAGCAACCCAAAATACAGGTCTCTAAAAGGAGGCTCTTGGGTTTGGGGGTAAACACAGATCCCATTCTCCTGCTCTCGTTCTTATTTCGACTATTCCTATAACCTGGTTCTGCGCTCCACTTTGGGCTTGTATTAAACACAGAGCCTGAGCTCAAGAGCTTTTTGTGGGGGGAAAAAAAAAAGCAGGACCCTTCAGGTAATTAATATTACACGAGTGGCAGATGAGAGAGCGGTGCAAGAAAGATCACCTGGTGAAGCCCTTGGGGGAAAAAAAAGGTGTTTCATTAAAAGGGTCTGAACAATAAGAAGGCAGGAACAATACGTTTTGGCACTCGTGCTCAACAGGCTCTCCAAGTCGTGGCTGGGATAAGAATGGCAACCTATCCTGGGTTAATAATCTCATAACAAAAGCTAAAAGACATCATCCTATTAACTAGTGATCTCCAGAGCTAATGCGAGGTACTTCCCAATGCCTTTTCTAGAGAACGCTGCTGTTAAAGAGAGAGAATTCAGGTTCCACCCCCAGCAGGGGACCAGGACCTTCTTTCACCCTTTATCTCATGCCCTTGTTTGGGACCTTTCAAGTGGACTCTGTGATGTGTCAGCGATATTATTGAGCTTTAGCCAAAAAAAAAAAAAAAAAAAAAAAGAGGGGGGAACAGGGAAAAAAGTTCCCTTGTATTTGAAAATACACCATTTGGTATGAAAAGTCGTTTTGTCAGGACCGAAAGCGGACCGTGTTTGCGATTTAGAGATCATTTTAACTCTCGACTCGTCCCCAGAGAGGAAAGTTAGCGACACCAAAGCCTCCCACCCCTCCACCTCCACCTCCGCCTCCCCACCCCCGTGACACCGTCGCCAACTCCTTGTTGCACATTTTACCTTTTTTTCCCTTTTCTTCCATTTTCCTCTCCTTTCTTTCTCAGAGGGAAGATTAAATGAGTGACGCTGGCTGAAAGGCTCCGAGCCGGGCCGACACAAAAAGCGCTAAAAATTCTCATTTAGTTGTCTTTATTTTGCTAGCGCCATGTGGTCCTTGAAGATGTTGAAAACATGGGAAGCGGAGGAAAGATCAGAGCCGGCTCATTAGCATCGGGACAGAATTGGAGAGGCCGTGATGTATAGCAGCCCTGCTCTAGAGCTCCAGCGCGAGCGGTTGGTGGTAAGCTCTCCGTTTCATTGTGCTTTTGTCTTTCCTCTGGGTCTACCTCACAGCGGGGAGCTACGCTAGCCCTGGGTTACACAAGGAAATTATAGGGAATTTTTTTTTAATAATACAGAATGTACTCGAAACATTGTAAGATGACGGACGACTCCACACATACATGATGGTGATATTCCTTCCTCGCACACACCAAAGAGACAATCTTATTCTTATTCCATTCTGACTGCTCAGAAGCTGCTGATTAATTTGCTGTAACAGCAGCTGTAATTCAACCCACATGTTATGTTAATACTCATTATAAGCTGTTATCATTTCTGTAGTAACAGTCAATTTAGCAGGACATGATCTAAATCTAATAATAAAATGCCTAAAAGACGTTTCTATTTAACAACAAAAAAAAAGTATAACTGTTGAGGTTTATCTAACATTAACGGAAGGAGTCTCCAATGTCAGTAAGTTTTCCGCCACAGGAACGCCGCGCTTTCCAGTTTCTTGGTAATGTGACAAGTTGTGCATTTTCTTTTCTTTTTTAAAAGCAAGAAGCTGGTGAAGGAACGACTGTTTACAAGCGTAAGCAATGACAGAAGCTAACTGGTTACTGGATGGTCCACAAGATGTAAATGTAAACTACAAATACATTAAAGGTACGACGTAAAATGTTAAAAAAATCAGTCTACATGTCAAATTGATGTAAGAGCTATAAGAGGAATAAAAACTTCAGGACATGCTGTTATAGGAAAATAATTAAAGTCAGGACCAAAAACGTTGAACTCCTTCCAAAAGTGCTTTATTACTTACATAACCACTATGCTTGACTGACAGGCTTCCCCTGACAGAATATTTGTCAGTTTGTTTTTGTAAAATAGCAGCATAAGGGTTCGAATAACAACATGCCCTGCTTAATCAAACAACATGGCTGTCTAGCACGCCGTCTGTTAGCAAACAGAGCTAATCCTGCACCAATAATCATGCTGTTCTGGCAGCTCCTCATCAGAAAGGCAGGAAATAAAACCCCTCAGTGCCAACAGTCTGCATCTCCATTTCATTTCTGCCTTCCCTGGTTGTAGTGAAATGGATAAAGGTCTAGATGGATGGGTTTATCGGGCCCGTCCTGGTGGTTGGCCCACTATCTCGAACGATGACCCTGAAGTATGTCAACAGCTCATTTCCCCAGAGCAGCGAGGAAACGCCGTGCAAGTCGTAATCTGTTGCCCCTTAAAGCCTTCCATTCACACGCCACATCTCAGCATCTCTGCACACTTTCGCTAACGTCGCGCTACGCCGGCTCTGCCGAGAGCAATCTCGCTAGATGTGTGAAAATGTAAAAAATAAATAAATAAATAAACAAACCATGAGCAAGTATCATTTCTCACTTGGTTATAGATATCAGATACTTTTGGATTGAAAATGATCCCAAACCGTATCCCATTTGACAGAAGTCGTCTTATTGGAATTCGGTTCATCAAGTAACAGTTGTTTTGGGGGAAAAAACAAACAAACAAAAAATACTTAAGAGATGCTAATAATGGTCATTATTGGGATAAACACTTCAATACTTAAGAATAATATCTTAAGCTTGTCTGGAATGGAGTTGGTGAATTTACGCGCTTAGCGGATGTAAATTCTGTTTAAAATGTCAAAATGCTTTTACTTTATTTCATGGAGTTATTTTCTTCGCCGGAAATGGAGGACCCTGCCGTGTTCATTTGGAGATTTCAACTTTGACCAATAAGGCTCACAAAGTCAATAATTTGGCGGTGCAAGAATCTTCAACTTAATGCCATGCTGCCTTCGAAAGTGACTCGGATCACATGTTACCAAAGTGATCAACAATCGAGACGACAATAGCCGGAGCAGCGATGGAAGGGGGGTGTAGCAGAATAAATTAATAGTTGATTCCTCCAGCTTTGATGGAATTAGCCATACTCCTTTTCTCAATGCGCCGTGTGAATGTTCTTGCGTTAAATGATTTTTTTCCCCTTTTTCTTCCATTCATCTCCTTTTTGACAAGTGAGGCCACCCGGCAGAAAGCAACTGATGCAAAACCCCCGAGTAATCCCTGCGTTTATCTCTCCACCGTGGTTAGTCAGAACACAGTGGCCATTATCTGGCGGATTTGGCCAAACTTTCATTTATTTGTTGGCCTTGGGTATTCTCTTTCCCCCAACTCTGGTGTCTGGGTTTAGGATCGTGCACACACACACACACACACACACACACACCCCTGCCCCCGAATACCACTATTCCAATGTAAATAGATTTGCATAGAGCCACAATGCGTCCATCTGAGGCGCTGATTAGTTGACAGAGGAGAGGCCTGCTGGCATGAGGGGGTGAAGGGTTGGTGCACGCAGAACAGAGAAACTCCTCGAGGACAGGAGAAGGAAGACATGCATATGGATCTGTGTTTGCATGGGGAAAATCTTCGACGCAGCCAAATGGAACGGTTTCAGTTGGGCTCTCGTGAACGCTGTAAACAAGTCCACCTCTGCCAACCCTGGCTGTAATCATGACTGCTATGTGAGGTGAACGCAAAACCAAAATTTCAACATGACTGCTATTTTCCCTTGATCGTTTTTTCCCCCTACGTTCTGACATTAAAATGAGACAGATGTTTACTCCTCCCACTAAAGAAGTTAATCCAGCAATGTGTGCCTACCTATAGAGCTGAGAAACTAGCACGACATTCTCAGCGTCCTAATGCCCCACCCCATCGGTAATTTCCTTCATTAGAGTTCCTTTGATGGATTAACACATTTGCTATAGTTTCATTCACTTCACACTCAGGAATACACGGTTAAGTGCGATACATGGAGTAAAGAATGCAAAACCGTCTACGGCAAAATACAAATGTGGAAAGAAAAGCTTAATGATACTCATGTAACTCCTGATGGCAGCCAGAAGGGAACAATCGAAGGCCAACAGAAGCAAACAGTGATTAACTATTAATAAATAATAACCAGAGGTGCTTCAAAATGCAATTAAATCAAAGGTTTAGGGAAGAAATTACATGTATTTCCAATTACCACAATTGTTAATCTTGTGCATTTTGCACCATGCCTAAGCTACAGATTCTCATTTCAGCTCATCTATTTTGCAAAATAGATATAATATTTACACTTTTATCTGGGGTAATATAAGGAATGAGCAAGAAAGACTTAATTTCTATAACTGATAAATTACCAGAAGACAGAATTTGAAATATATTATGTGGTAGGACACGGTCACATGGGCGATGGAGGAGAAGATGAAGAACAACAAGAACAAGAAGAGGAAGAAGATGAAGTAAAACAATAAAAATAGAAGAGGAAATGAAATGGAGGTAGAAGAAAATGAGGAGAAAATAACAGAAGATGAAGAGAACGAAAAGATAGAGGAAGACGAATAGGAAAGAAGGAAGATGAAAAAGGAGATAGAAGAAGAAGAGCAGGTAGAGGAAGTATACAAAGAAGACCACCACAACCAAAAGGAGTAAAAGAGAACAGAAGAAGAGGAGGAGGAGGAGGCAAGAAGGCATAGAAGGATAGGAACAACAAATATAATAATATAATTTATAATAATAATAATAATAATAATAATAAAGAAGAAGAAGAAGGAGGAAGAGGGAAAGGAAAAAGAAGCAGAAAGCTGAAAACATGATAATGAGAAAAAATGAGTAATGTTGCACAATACCTGTGTGTGTGTTAGTGTGTCTGTATGTGTGTGTGTGTGTGTGTGTGTGTGTGTGGGTGTTTAAACAGCTCCTGTTTCTTGTGGTCTTGTGTGGAATGATACCAAGATGGCTACTCAATGCTGTTACAGTGAAGCAGGTGGATTTTTTTTTTTAAATGAAAATTAAATCACACATTTAATCACACTAGTGTTGTAGCTTGAGTGAAAAGGCTGGAGAAGTAAACATCACACACCAGACATGTCTTAGCTAATTGATTGCATTTGGGGTGAAACTCTGGAAATTTGATTTGTCTTTTAGCAGGAACATTCCTTTAAAGTCATGACACCGAGCGAGGAACGCAGAGCTGACTGGCGATGATGAAAAAGCCTGTGATTGGTTTAGACGTTTGATCATCTCCTACTGTTGATCATAACATTGAAAAGAACATTTTCACACATAGCTGAAGGCTCGTGGGCTGCCTGGATCATAGACGCATTGATGACTTTTGCTACAAGGGGAGCGAGAGAGAGAGAGAGAGAGAGAGAGCGAGAGAGAGAGAGAGAGAGCGAGAGAGAGAGAGAGAGAGAGAGAGAGAGAGAGAGTGTGCTGGTGTAAAGAGAAGAGAGATGAATAAGATAAGTGAGTATGGAGGTGCCACACTGTCAGTGTGTGTATTGCCACTCCCCGCAGTTCTTATTTGATAACTTGCCCCTCCCCCCTGCGTTAGGACCCCCAGTGTCTATCCTCTACCCCCAGGCTATGCGCTAGAACAAATTTGAGCAGTGTCATATTGCACGCATTTCAACGAGGCCAACACAGTCGCCGCCCTGTCCACTTAATGAATTAAACCGAGCGAGTAATGGATGTGCTAACACTATTAGCCCTGCTTTCCATATCTGCATTGTGGATTCTGCCGTTTTCTTTTCTCCCCCTCCCGTTCCCGCTCCCTCGCTCCCTCTGCCTCTCCCTGTCAGGTTTGCTTAAGGACAAATTGATAATGAGTCCCCTCCCCTACTGTAAGTACAGGACTCAATTCCCCGGCTATCTCTTCATCTCTCCCTAACGGCAGGACAATGGCGTTTAAATTGTCGTTTCCATTAGATGAAATAAGCTGGTTTGGCTTTCGGATTCGAGCACCAGGAATGTGCGGGGCCCATACAAAGGCAAATGAACAACAACCGGGCTAGCATAGCAGGGCCTGTTAGCACATGAAAGCCCTAATTACAGGCCAGTCCCCCTCCTCCCGTGTCATTACACTTAATTGTAAAGTGTGTCTTAATCGGTTACCATATGAAAAGGTCTGTTAATGGACCGCATGGCTAAAATTCAATTATGTCGTCAGTGGACGATTTGTTAACCAAATAATGATCAATTACACAAACGGGGCCCTACGCACCCAAACCACTTTTGGTAAAGCCTTAATTTGTCGATTTCCGCCCGGAGAGCAAAGCTATCATTTAACCGATTCATGATAATAATTGTCAGTACTGATGTCAAGCTGCGTACAAGTGAATAAGAGAAAAATAAACCTTCTTCCGTATGTTTGACAGTCAAGACCGAAAGCGTGCAACGCTGCAATGCAATGGTAAAAGAGGCAGGATTAGCGTGTTTTTGGCTGCTTCTCCGCATCATAGCAGCTTTTGCAGGCCGAGACACTTGAAGCTTTGGCTGAGTGCTACTGGAATGATGAAAAGGCCTTCGAGATGCTTCAATAAAAGAGAGATTATAATAAGCGGCGTCGTTGTGGCGCCTTTTGAAAATGCTAATCGGGCCTATCACGAGCTGCCCGCTACGCCATGCGCCGTTTAACTCAACTTCACACCAACAATTTATAAAAGCAAGAGCAGCCACTGAACACCGTGGTGTGAGAGAGGAGAAGAGAGAGAATCTGAGAGAGAGGTGAAGGGCAGGGATGACCGAGACTTGTCATAGTTTACATGCAGTTATTAAAAATAATAATAAATCTATATTACACATCTTTAAATGAGAAGCCTATTTGCAGCGAGCAATAAACCCCTCCCCTCCCCCACACCCCTCCCACTGGCTCCATCCACCGCGCGCGTTTTATCTTAAGATTTTCAGACAATGCCTGGAGGATCCCGTTCCCTAATCTTCCTAAAAATCCCCTTTCATCCAACTGTTAAAGAATGTTTGAAAGGCTGACACCAGACCGAAAGAGAAGGAAGAAAAAACCCGTCCTCACTTGGGGGGAGCCGAAGATGGTGTGGGAATGAGGGGGGGGGGGGGGGGATGCTGGAGCACAAAGTCAGTGCAACTTAACTACCGGAATTGTGCTTTCGCTGTTTCGATGGACAAACAGCCTTAAAGGTGGCGCATGACCAGTGAGTGGCTTGTTCTTTAGTGCTTCATTGACCTGACTCTCAGAGTCGAGATCTCTTTCTCGCTCACTCTGTTCTCTCTTTACCAGCAGCCACGAATGGAGCCAGACTCTTATAACTTTCTGTACTAAAATGCACACAAGAATCACAAAGAAGGGCAAAGTTGTTAAAAATAATCAGGATGCAATACAGTGACCAACATAAAGGCCATAAACACACCTCAGCAGAAAATGGACCATTCTGATGTTAACCACCCTTTGAAGTTTTTTTTTGTTGGTGGGGGACACGGCAAAATCCGGCATTAAATCTGAAGAGCCGGTCACCTCCTGGTCTGGCCCTGGCCTTTGCGGCCGCTCCAAAAGGCCGGCTTTATGAGGCAAATTCCTGCGTTTGTCTCCAGGCTTACTTACTGCCGCTCGGCGCGCATGCTTGGCGGGGAGGCTAAATGAAGTCTTTGGTCTTTGAAATTAGAGTGGACAAGGTACCGAGTCCAGACAGCGTTAGCTAGAGAGAGAGCGAGAAAGAGAGAGAGTTTGCATCAATGGCACAACATAAACGTCCGTGTGTGTGTGTGTGTGTGTGTGTGTTGATTCCCTGAGACATCCTCTTCCTCAGAATGACAGGTATTACACTCTAAACACTTTTTTCCACTCTTACTGTTGAAAGATTATACCGGTTATCCCATTAATGCTGCGGGGAAATGCCATTCTTGTGTCTTTAAGCTCTTGCATAGGAGGTCAAGAGGAGTACGCCACCGCTTACACGGCCGCTGTGGATGTAATCTTCCCAAAGTTACAATAATTAATGTTAAGCTTCTTTAAGCAATACGTTTCTGAAAGAACTCGCCTGATAATATACTTAAAGCTGCGCGGGCTGTTTGTGTTGCCCGAGCTCGGAGGCCGAATCTCCATGCTGCTCACGTAGCCGAGCTTAAATCTTCTGCTAAACTAAAGGGGCTGGATATTAGTGGCACCCCAAACACACACACACACACACACACACACACACACACAACAAACCTGAGGTTTAGACCTAAAACACACACACGCTCAGTTGTTTCTGCATGGCCGACGTAACACCCAAAATGAGAGCCAACAATTAAATGAGTGGAGACACGAACAACAAACTGGTATAAAAACACGTGAAAGCTGAGATTAAGCCAAAAGCGGAGGAAAAATTCTGACGTGAAAACAGGTGCATGATTATGAGCCGGTTTGTCCTTACACCGCACTGAGCCGACGATATCCGTCTTGTATGAATATCTGTGACTGAGATGAACGGAGAGGGGGGAAAAAATGAGAGGGATTAGAGTGCAATAAAACCTGTGTCAGTCTTATCAGGCTCGAGTGCGATTTTTAAACATATGTTAATCTCAGCTAAAACTCGTCCTTTTCCCTTTCTGTCTGCTTTTTTGTTATCTGTCTTATCGAGCGCTCGGTAGGTGTGAGCTTCGCAGAGTGCCTTTAGAAGCCATTATTTTCATAATTGCGTCCATTGTGCCGGCTTATAAGGCGATTTGAAAATCATATGTGTGCATGAATGCATAAATAGAGATGGATGTCGAGCGGATGCGTCCGGAAAGCCGGGCGGATATCAAAAGCGCCGCCGATAACGCCGCGCTGAAAAATTTCAATGCGACACCGAAACATATTGTAGTGCCACAGATTGACCGTCCTGAGACTGAATGGACCTTTTTTTCCCCTCTTCACTGTTCAGGCCATTCAAATTTGATGTGTTCATTAGAAATAAATATTAGAATGACGACCAACACCGAGACGTGATGATAAACCGAATGAGTATATGGGTGGTGTTGATTTGCGCATATTTATCTTATTATTATTATTAATTTTTCTCCACGTGAAGGACACTTCTCCCTCTGGTGAAAGAGTAACGAGTTCATTAAGCGTGAGCCGCAGCGAGAGCCCCGAGCGCCGAGTCTGCCCGAGCTCGCATCATTAGGGCAGCACCGTAATTAAGAGTTGTTAGAAAGCGAATTCTCCAACTGCAGATTAGAAAATTAAACTATTTACTGATTACATATTAATAGAGGACAACAATGGCGCTTGCCATAAGCTTGGAAGGCGACCAAGGAATAAATCTGTGTACTTAATTACTATAAACAATGGTTGCATGGAAATGGAGGGGTTTTTTTCTCAGGCGCGCTCCCTTCTGTAATGTGCCTGATATCAGAAGACACTTGACAATTCTTGTTCAATTATCTCCGTTCTCTAATGTGCTGTGAACTGCGCACGGTAAATAAATTAAGCGGCCCAATTACTGCCAAGTCTTCTGGGGAGAGCTGACTCGACGTCCCAAAAAAAAAAAAAAAAAAACCCCCAAACAAAAAAACAACCCAAAACCAAAACGGCCGCGAATTCGGTGCATAATATAAAGAGGGAGCAAAGGGCGACGGGAGGAGGGGAATGGAGAAGAAAATAAAGCAGAAAGGGAGAAAGATGAGGAGGGAGAAAATGGGAAGGAGTTAAAAGGTTTACATCGATCCCATTTATAATGCTCATGAATGGATGAACGAAATGAGTGAATGGAGAATGAACAAACGAATGAATGAAAGACTGAATTAATACAGAAATGGAGATCTGCTCTCCCGAAAGCGCTTCAGTAGAGGTGCTTGGATTTAACCCCCGTGAACCTTTAAGGTTTTCCAGATTTAAGACACACACACACACACACACACCACTTGTTCTGAATGAGTTCGATATTATATCTGCACACAGGTGTGTATCGTATAGGCTCCATTTCATTCCATGACACACATTTTAAAACTTTGGGTTGGTGTATTAACGCCGGTTGAATGGAAATTAAACTGCATGCTGATTTTGGTGATTTTTGTTTACACTTTGCCAAGGTGAAGTAAAAAATCTATTAAAAAAATCAGACCACTTTGGCCATCCTTGGTCTTATGTGGCTTTCAGTCATTCAGTCATCTGTTAACATTATCTAGCTAGTTTGTTTATTATAACTCGACGTGGCGAGAGAAGTTTTCTTGACGAAAGCAAAGCTCGCCGTGACGTCCGCGTTACAGTTTGCGGTCGGTCCATTTTGTTAAAGAAAAAAAAAAAAAAAAAAAAAACGACCACAACACGCACTTCTGTTTTTAGCTCAAATCTGGCACGAGGTGAAACGACCCGTTAGCATTTTCTAGCTTATGCATCTATATCCAAACAAACTGGCTTTTTTTTTTTTTTTTTTAAATGATCCTGTGTACACTCTCAGAAACAAAGCTATCTTTAGTACTTTTCTTTTACATTACACCTGGTGTCTTTAATTAACTTCTAAAGTGGTCCGTAAATTACTTCTAAAGGTAAAAGATACATACGACAGGAACAGAAGATACTGCTTTGATGAGAATACCGGTGACGAGTCGGAGTACAGTTCGGCAGCTTTATTTCTGAGACCGTACAGGTTTCCGTCTCGCGTGGTTGCCGTGAACGGGAACCGATTGTGCTGATCATCAGGATGCGGAAATCAAACCTAGAGCATTTTCACTTTCAAAGGAACTAAAGCAATACTGAAAATTTAGATACTGATTAGAGATTAGAAACATATGAACGCACTGTTTTGGATGCTGTATAACGACCATTCTAATAAGGAACGAGATAAACGAGTGCTTATGTAGTGACGCACGCAACGTTGAAATATTAATACGCAGCGTGCAACACACTCATGCGTGCACGGAAAGGAATAGACAGGTTAGTATCGCTTTGGTAACTTTCTCTCTTCTGTTTTCTTCACACACACACACACGCATGCATGCACGCACACACACACACACTCTTGAGCATGTTGATCTATCTCAGGCTGTTTGGTTTGTGTCCTGAGCGGCTAACCGGCTTGGGTTCATATCACATCACAGCGAAAAAGCCCTTCAGGCTCGCACAATGGCTCCGGTGTCTGTAGATTTGAGACCAGCCGAGAAAGAGATGGAGGGAAAGGAAGAGGGAGGGGTGGTGCTGGTGGTGTTGGCAAACACAAAATGGAGATAGTCTTGATATGAGAGCAATGCGACTGAGCAGCGTAGAAACCAAAGCATCGGGTTTGCCCCTCTCTCTCTTTTCTCCCTTGTGGGAAAATGCTTGTTTAGTATCAGTGGCTGGACGCTGCTGTCCAAATTTAGCCGCTCCGTGTTTGCCGAGCATCACCTTTACAAGATTTTAGTGGGCCAAACCGTGCCCCTTACCTCGCCCTTACACACCGCCGATCCTCTTTACACGTGCATGTGTTGTGTGTTTGACAAACAGGCAGACGAGGCACTAGTATATATCTGTGTGCACATGCTATTATTTTTTGCTCCTCTCTAAAATTCCGTTTCTGACACACACACTTTCTTTCTCTACTCCTCCCTCTTTCCCTCTCTCCGCTACAGCATATCAATGAAGGCCAGATATTGGATGCGTGTTGCGCTCGGCTGCGCTATCAGTGGCCGTTATCGTTCTCGGTGAAGCTCGGCTTATCGCCGTGGTCCAGAGAGCCGGAGAGCCTTTTCATATCCCCCCCTCCTCCGTCCCGCTTCAAACGGCCCCCCACTTCCCCCCGAAACTCGGAGAGAGTCGGGCCGCGCTCAATTCGCCAGACCCTGTTTAGGGCGCAAATTGGGCGCGCTACCTGTGTCCATGAGATAGCGCAGGCGCTTCTCCACACACGAGGCGCGCGTGTCGATCTGCCTCTGCTCGCTCTCCAGAGCCACCAGCTCGCCCACCACGTACTGACTCGTGTCTCTGAACGCCTTCTGAGAGAAACAGAGAGAGCGAGAGAGAGAGAGAGAGAGAGAGAGAGAGGGAAGGGGAGAGAGTTTAATCATCACTGATGTCACATTCTACATGCAAACACAAGAAAAGAGGGAGAGGAAAATAGAGAGGAATTGAAGGAAAGGAAGGGTATGAGAGAGAGGGAGGAAAAGAGAAGAAGAGAAGGAGAAACTGAAGGGGAGAGGGAAAAGAAAAGGGAGGGAGGCAAAAAGAGAGAGTCTAATCATGACTGAGTGAAGGTCACTTCTACATAAAAGCACATCCTGTTTATTTATGGCACACAAGAATACAAACAAACAAACAAACAAGAAAAACCCCAAAAAAACAAGGACGGTTTGGTTAGTTATTTCTTGTTGACATTAAAAATTCCCCAAAGAGAACAATTATTGATTTCATTGTGAATTGTAATACAATATTGTCATGTTATTCTGAACTCCGGTTTTACACTTCTCCTACAGCATGGACATTTTCCTTAAGGAACAAAAAACGCAGGATTTTAATGATATCCTAATTTTCAGGCATGTGAATAATTTCCTCGAACTCAAACCAAACAAACCGGAGGGAAGCAAGAAGAAGAAAAAAAAGTCTCTGAACCTACATATTTATCCGTGTTCTCATTTTACCCTCCAAAAACGAGAGCTGCAGGTATTTGTGGTATTTCATTTAATCAAAAGATTGCTATTATTTCATTTTCCGGCCTACCTGGTGTCCCACAGGTCTCTGACAGCTCTTTCCCAACATGGGCTTTTATTTTGGGTTAAACGCTGCACAACGAGTCAGGAACCTGTAAGGGATGCGCATACTAAAGCAGCGGGTTCACAACACAGCACAACTGAGAAGTCGTTAACAGACGAGTTCTCATGTTTTACTGCTATAATACTGACAACACACATGCTTTTATAACACGGACACACTTATTTAGAGTAACGTAACTGACTGGGAGTTAAAATCTACTTTTGTACCTGCTTTATTTGACTAAATAACTTGCTAAATGATTAACTCCTGAGTAAAGAATAAACACTCCGGGTCATGCTGTTACAGGAAAATAATCAGCGGTGTGACAGACGAGCTGGTGTGCCGTACGGGCATCACCCTGAAGCGGATTATTTTCCAACAAGATCTGTGTTTTCTTCCTCTCTACCGCAGCAATTTGCCCGAGCGAAGCATTTTTATTGAATAAATAATGACACTACATATTGTTTATAGTTACATTTCGTATTAAATGGCATCCGGGAATCAAGTTAGCTCCTGTTATCAGCTGCTATCATCATTTGCTCCCTCACCAGAAAACGTCACGTAATTAATTAATAAAACCGTGTGATTAGTGTTGCGGTCGAAACAACGGTCAGAGCTGCTGTTAAAGAAAATTAATCAGCAGAGAGAATCTGATTTAAATACAATGTGTAACATATGCATCAGAATGACATTGTTTTAAGTGTCACATGTAATATTTCCCTTCCTTACTTAAATCTCTAATTCAATACCAACTTAAAGAGACACACACACACACACACACACTCAGTGAGAGGGGTCAGTGGGCTTGTCAGTAGGAAACACACACATACAGGGGTAAATTGAAATACAGTGGTAAGGTGGGGCAACGCCTGAGGCCTGTCAGCAGGGGACCTGAGATGAACACACACACACACACACACACACACACGCACACGATTCCTCCTCCGTTCTGCTGGTCACCAAAACGCTGTCCCAGTCACAAAGTTTATTTTCTTTAAAAATGCTTGCGAACACAAACACTCGTCTTATCGTCTCCCCCTCCGGCCACTCGCGTCCTCCAGCCTGAGAAACGACGAAGGACGGGGGAAGAGAAAAAAAACCCCCCGAGTGTACATTCATAAATGATGGACACATAGTTAGTGCTGATCCAGTGTATTTTTAATAGGAAAGCAGAGAAAGAGCGATAAAGAAGAGGAGGATGGAGTGAGAGAGGAAGAGGTTATTTTCTTCCCCTCCTTTCCTACGCTGCATTTTCCTGGCGCTGTCCATCACGGGCTCCTCTCCTGCTGCAGCTCTATCGCTGCATTTCTCCCACGAATCAATTTTACACATGATCAGCGCCCCCGCGCCGCCGTAATTAAGGCTGGAAATTACCATATATATTATATTAATGCAAACATCATTGGGAGGGTAATTCTGGCTGAGCTGGGGTAATGGCCGGGTTCAACACCGATTAACCTCCGCACTGAGAGACGGGTCCAGTCGGGGTCTCGGCACGGCCTCGCGCTCGCGCATACCTCACTCTCCTGTTCTCACCAAGCCTCTCTCGCTCGCTCTTAGCCTCTGACATTCTCACCCTGCCTCTCTCCGCGCTCTCTTTTCCCTCTATCTCTCTCTCACACACACACAGTCAGTCTCTTCATACACAGTTTCTGTTTAGTGCAATAATTGTGGGTTCTTTCTACAAAAAAAGAAGAAATGAACAAAGACCTGATTAGGTATCTCTATCATTAGGTATCTCAGAAACATCAGTACCGGTCTAATTTATTCAAGTTGGAGTATCTCTGACTTAAAGGTAGAAATGATGAAAAAAAAACCCCCAGCGTGTCTGAGGGTGAAAAGGTCGTTCTGGAATTATGAAATGGAATGAAGAGAATCCGGACGCACCTCGTCTTCTGCCGGCTTTCGGTTTTCCACCTCTGAGGAACTGTTCCTCTCCTCACCTGATCGCTTCAGGTCCTCCGGAACCGACCTCTGCCTCTTCACCTCTACAAAAAAAAAAAAAAAAAGACGAGCAAAAATGGAGCGTGTTAGAGTACGAATGAAGAAAAAAAACAAACAAATTAAAACAGACATTACCAGTGCTAGTGTAGTATGGGAGAGCAATACAGGGGAGGGCAAAAGTAGGTTCACAGTTGTGAGGACACGAAACAGAGTTTATTCTTGTATTATTTATTTATTAATTATTGCATTATCTATTTGTATTATTTCTCGTCTTATTATTATTATTATTGGAATCATTATTGCATTAATCATAACCTGCATGTCTTTTTCCATAGGAACAACTACACACCTGCTTTTGCCCGCTTCTGTATTATGATAAAACATTAATTCAACAATAAACTACATCACAATATGCTTTTTTAGACAGTATCATGGGTTTCACTATTACTCCCATAGCACTGAGCACCTTTTTTAATAAAAATAAATAAATTCCCCCAAATCTGGGTTCTACTGTAAAAAAAAAAATACTGCGATATGAAATAATACTGCACACGTGTTCTGTAGCGTTCACTTCCTGTCAAAAGCCCAAAAATCTTTATTTATATACATCCATAAATACACACACACACACACATATATACATACCTACATATACACACGCACACATGCTTCAGGAAAAGAAAATCCGTATAAAATGTGCATCACAAGACTAAGACAGGTGACCTTTGGCCTCTACAATTACAAGAGGTGCTCAAAGTGGTGGCCGTTAGCTTCCAGACGTTTATGTGTAGAAGGGTTCCTGAAGTGTGTATACATTTTTTATATTATATATACACAATATACAAATATTAAAACTAGAACAATATACTACCATGCACATGTGCACACAACACTTCACGAGTCGTAGCAAATCGTAGCTAATCTTACAGCCCCCAAATCATCATCATGGCCTCTGGTGAAAAAAAATGCATTCACTGGGTGGAAATTTCACCATTAGTTTGTCTTTAAAGAAGAAAAAAGGAACATCATCACAGTACAGTGCAAGTTCTGCCTTCCAGCTGTGACAACGCGGTCATCACCCGAATAGTTGGTATTGCGGTAATCCAAAAGTAACGGAACGTAATCAGTTACATTAATTTTGTGGTAATTAGATTAAGTTACTGAATACATTTTCACCAAGTAATTAGTAATTGTATCGAAATACATTTTTAAAGTAACCCTCCCAACCCTGAATATGTTTAACTTGAAAAGTATGCACCAGGTTTGCACTATGAACAAGTAAATTTGGAGTAATTGGTGAACTCTGGCAGCGTGCCACTTTTCAAAAGTTATACAGTATATATAATATAATATAATATATACATATATATGTATGTGTGTGTGTATAATATATATATATATATTTAAATTATTCACCCAGTGCGGTAGCCACTTTACGTAATACATAGGATAAAACTTCAATGTACATCAAATTGAATATACTGTATAATATAAACTGGAAATAAATTATGTGCATACGGTGAATAAAACTGTGAAAATGATGTACTACAATATCACAAGACATTTCAGAGAGGCACCACAGAGTAGCATAACCCACTCTGACGAAAAAGCTATCCGCCCTCTTCCACATACCTGAGCTCACAGACACCCGCGACTGGAGAAGAATGAGCCTTTATTTGTCACATGTACATTACCACACAGTGAAATTCTTTTCTTCACATATCCCAGTTTGTTAGGAAGTTGGGGTCAGAGTGCAGGGTCAGCCATGATGCAGCGTCCCTGGAGTAGAGAGGGTTAAGGGCCTTGCTCATGGGCAGAACAGTGTGGCAGTTTGGTGGTGCTGGGGCTCGAACCCCCCCGATCTTCTGATCAATACCCCAGAGCCTTAACCGTTTAGCCACCACTGCCCTACAATGATTGGCCAGTGTTGCTGTGATCGACATGGGCAGCAATACGACACCCTTCCCCACCTGAAAGCACGACCACGGATGGCTGCGGCATCGTCAGGACTCAAACTTGTGCACCTACACGCTGAAGCCCAGAAATGTATTGTTCATACTGAGTACAAAAAACTGAGTACAAAGAGTTTGCACTGTCCAGTCAGTCACTTTTTTTTTTGTAGGCGCTCCGCGTGTGTTTTCCAGCAACAGATATAATATGGTTAAATTAATAATGGTAAAATTAAAGTAAACAAAGCTTTGTCCAAATATATTTTATTTTATTTAATCATGATTTTCTAATCCATTCTGAGAAAACAACATACTTTGTTTCCAATTTGACAATGACATCACACTGCAAAAAATATATCCAGCATTCTCAAAATATCTGTATAAACACCCCCTCACCGCTAACCAGATCCTCCAACCACTTACCAAGTATCGTTCACATCCGTCTCACATCACCCGAGGTAAGCTCCCTTATGCTCTATGTTGATTTGCTTAATCACAGACGAATCCCAAAAGAATCACAGACGAATCCCAAAAGAATCACAGACCAATCCCAAAAGAATCACAGACGAATCCCCCAAAAAATCAGAGACAAATCCCAAAAAAAACAGAGACGAATCCCAAAAGAAATCACAGACAAATCCCAAGAGAATCACAGACTAATCCCAAAAGAATCGCAGACGAATCCCAAAAGAATCGCAGACGAATCCCAAAAGAATCACAGACTAATCCCAAAAGAATCACAGACGAATCCCCCAAAAAATCAGAGACAAATCCCAAAAAAACAGAGACGAATCCCAAAAGAATCACAGACTAATCCCAAAAGAATCGCAGACGAATCCCAAAAAAACCCAGAGACGAATCCCAAAAGAAATCACAGACAAATCCCAAAAGAATCGCAGACGAATGCCAAAAGAATCGCAGACGAATCCCAAAAGAATCACAGACGAATCACAGCCAGTTTGCAGATGTATCTCTCATATAACGTAAAGATTATTATATTGTGTATGTTTTGGTCGCCACCAAATTAAATATACAACATTACCACAAATTCATTGAATATCCAATGTGAAGGAAATCCCATAATGCACTGCAACTGATTAGCGCCCAAATGGTGCACACAGAACGCCCAAAACACACTTGCGGATAAAGTTGATAGAATCCAGTTGGGACACATGGAATGCCTGAGAGAGAGAAGATCTGATGTCCGTGTGTGGGCGGAGTCTTACCTGGCCTGCTCTCCACGTACTGGCTGAAGGACTTGAGCTGCGTCTTGCGCACGGCTGATTCCTTGTTGAAGATGACGGGACTGCGCAGACGCTCCGTCGCCTTGCGCAGACGCTCGGCCTTCAGCTCCTCGCTGTTATTCTGTAGGCAGAGAGCGAGAGAGAGAGAGAGAGAAATGAAAGAAAGAAGGGGAAGCAAAAGGGGAAAAACATCACTTAACTTTAAGAAGCAGAGAACAAACTCATTTAAATAAGCATTAAAGAAGTAACAAAGAGAGAGAGAAGAAAGAAAGTGCGGGTTAACATTAAATCAAAGGACAAATTAGACACACGCGGCCAAAAAATGTTTAATTATGAAACGCTGAGGAACGCTTAAAAAAATGTTCGTGTTTCCCAGCCAGTCCGCATTAACTCACAGCAGCAGAAAGGAAGAAGGCAATTAAGTCGACTTTCGGCAAAACCCGCAGCCAGAAAATATATTCAGATTATGCAAATCGAACATGCTATTGTTTTGGCGCCGCGTCCCTATCAAGCGCGTTATTATTACAGCTCGAGCCCAACATGGTAAGCGGACTGGAAAGCGAAACAGCGCCTGCTTGTTTTTCTCTCCTTCCAGAAGAACATTCGCTGACGTCAATTAGAAAAGAGAAACGTCTAATAAAGTTCGCAATTAGCAAACACGTTCCACTGCTTGAGAGTGAAAGGGGAGAAACATCGTTAGCGTGCCGCACTAGCTCACTGGGGTGTGCATGAGAATCTGACTGACTAATAAAGACGATCACAGACGCGTACACACACTCAGGAAGACTTTCGTCTGTTTATTCCTAAATAATGACTTCACAAAACACTGCAGTAATTAGCCTCCCGCTGCCAGAGCTGCCATCACCAGTGACACGGCCGTTTAAACAATCGAATCAAACACTTTGGCCTCCAGTTAAACATCGGCCAGTAAGATCGGCCATCAGCTCAGCCAGCCGTGTCAGCCTTGGGTATTTTAGCTGACAAAGACAAAAACACAAGTTCAATTCTCATAACTTTTAACAATCATTCGTATCTATGTGAAACAGGAAATCTTACTTTAAATAATAAGACCAGATATCGCTGACGTGCACAATTTATCTCAAATGTGTCCGATTAGCCAAAACATGTTTATTGCCTGAAATTCTTTAGTGTTCTACTGCAGCTATAAAGCGTAAAACAAAGCTTATCGCTAACAGATTAGCACTGTACATGTCTTTGAGCTGTGAAGTTACCTCAGACAGTTTTGCTTAAATGACATTTTGTGACAACAGCCGTGTTTCCATGAACTTGCTTAATTTGAATTTGCAGTATTACGCAAAACTTAAATGGAAACAAAAAAAGAGTGCTCTAAGAGCTATCGCGAGAAGAGGAACTGCTGCGAGAGGAGAAAACCCAGGTTTAATCGCTCAGTGGAAGCACGCCATTCGAAATTGTAAATATCGCTTTTATTTCATGCAAAACTGCAATGGAAACCTGGCTAATAATATGCATTAAAAATGACAAAGGAAGCTATATTTTTAAACTGGAATCAGAATCCTCTTGTTTGTTGCTACTTCGCATAAATATCAGGATATGTGGCCCAAAGACTGAAGGTGCCAAAACTTATTTTATGTAACTACTTTTTACATTCAGATGTTCTAACTGATTTGACCCCAGAGACGAGAAATACTCTTTCCTGATTGGCTGCTAGGCGTCTAATAACTTTGCATAACAGGACACCTATAAAGTGGATCGGTTGGAAAAAGTTATAATTTTAACCATTCCATATTAATGCTCTGTGAACTTTTGAACGGTAACCATAACAACCATAGTAAATTATCTGTTGACCGGCAGCCTGCATAGCTGGTAACCATAACAACCAAATCAGCTAAACCCATCACCCCAAGTTATCATGGTTCAGGACAAAAGTAAACCACAGACATGTTTGTTTCTGACAAAAATACTCTTTTGTGTGTTCTTTCTAGACCTGAAAATATACAAACGTGTTTAGATGTTCGGCAGAGGAAGTTATTAGCGCCCTTCCATTGATTTCGTATAACGGGAAACCTTGGCGGCCGTCATCCCTTACACAAACCAGTGTTCTCCAGGATAATAATGGAAACGGTGTAAATATTAAGTGAAACGGTCTTGCTCGGTCTCTCCAAGTGCTTCTCCATCCTCACACACTCCAATACTCGCATCGTTCCTCTGCTCCTGGTGCTTCTCCTAAAGCTAACCTGTGGTCTATAGAGCAAGGATTATTCAGGATTTGTGGCTTTCCACACTTCAGGACTCTCAACAGTCCTTTTTCTACTATAAAACCTGTGCCATAATTTGCTCTCAACGAATCTCCGGCTAGATTTCCTTTTCCTCACTTTTAATTCAATTGTAAATCCGGCTTGGGTGTGAGACAGGTTCTAAACAAACAAAAAGAATTTACTCACAATGTGTGTGTGTTTGTCTCTAGAGACAGACCGCCACGGAGCCCTTTAACCTGGCCTAATTCTCCTCATGTTAATGTCTTGAGAAAACAAACGGGTTTCGATTCTTAAAAAGCCTCACTAGTCTCATTCTCTCCCCAAGGACCCTAAAACCCTCTAC
>JAQMYM010000005.1:3595681-3608537 GCA_030014255.1 Parauchenoglanis ngamensis | reverse complement strand
GTCTGTGTGAGTGTGTGAGAGAGTGAGTGAGAGAGACAGTGGGGGTGTGTGTGTGTGTGAGTGAGTGAGTGAGTGAGAGAGAGAGGGTGTGTATGTGTGAGTGAGTGAGAGAGTGAGTGAGAGAGAGTGGGTATGTGTGAGTGAGTGAGAGAGAGAGTGTGTGTGTGTGAGAGAGAGAGTGTGTATGTGTGAGTGAGTGAGAGAGTGAGTGAGAGAGAGTGTGTGTGAGAGAGAGAGTGTGTATGTGTGAGTGAGTGAGAGAGTGAGTGAGTGAGAAAGTGTGTGTGTGAGTGAGTGAGTGAGTGAGAGAGAGAGAGTGTGTATGTGTGAGTGAGTGAGAGAGTGAGAGAGAGAGAGTGTGTGTGTGTGAGAGAGAGAGAGAGAGTGGGTCTGTGTGAGTGTGTGAGTGAGTGAGAGAGTGTGTGTGTGTGTGTGTGTGTGTGTGTGTGTGTGTGTGTGTGTGTGCGCGCGAGCGTGCATGTGTGTGAGAGAGAGGGAGATGGCACTAAGCCTTATCAGGGGCCTACAGATGGCGGTCCCGGATCAATGCACATGCGCTGCGATCAATGCATTTGATAACGAATTAGGAAGAAAACTGTACATGCTATCAAAGGAGTTGTACATGGCATAATTATGATGGCGCGTGTGCGTGCTGTTGATACGGCGCCTGCGCTAAAGCAGCATGATTAATGCCAGAGATAGAGAGAGGGGAAAGAGATGGCTTGTGGGTTAAAAAAAAAAGCCTCCCCCCCCTTAACCATCCTGCCAGAAAGATGGAGGAAAAGAAATCATGTCAAAGTCTTCAGAATGCATCTGAGAGAGAGAGAGAGAGAGAGAGAGAGAGAGAGAGAGAGAGAACTATTCTTATAAATCATGAAGACAGGGCAGTTTTATACACAGGGGGAATCTAGAGGCCAGGTTTGTCCTTGTGAGATGATTACTAATGACATTTCACTTGTACACAACTCCTAATGCTTGGTATAGGTTTCACAACACTACATGTCTTATAATGGCTCGTACACATCTCATAGCAGTATGTCTCAGGAGACTGTGCGTATACGAGACCACTATATGACATACGCACAATGTGCTATAAAGGCATGTATAGGCCTTATAATATGCTCATAATCAGCCAGGAGCCTGTACATGTCTCAGCGCAAACACAGTCTCAGACTCAACCTGCATTTCATAGCTCTTAATGATGTATGTACATCTCTTAATGACACGTGATCATCTCTTAATGACACGTGATCGTCTCTTAATGACACGTGATCATCTCTTAATGACACGTGATCGACTCTTAATGACGTGATCGTCTCTTAATGACACGTGATCGTCTCTTAATGACATGTGTGCCCTATATATAGGTCTCACGACCTCACAAGTACATCTCTTAACATCACATATACGTTACGTGTATGTCTTAATAGCATGTGTGTTATTAACATGTGTAGGTCGTTTCTTAATATCACATGTACGCCTCTTAATAGTATGTGCATGTCTCCATTGCCACTTATATGTCTCGTAACGGCACAACCGTGTTAAGTGTACGTCTCTTAATGTGACCTGCATTAAGTGTGCATCTCTTAATAGCATGTGCATGTGTTTTTAGCAGGACATGCAGGTTTCAGTGGCACATGTACGTGTCTAAACGGCATGTGCACGGGAGATGTTTGTCTCTTGATGGCATTTGTACATCAGAGAGTCACGTGTATGACTATTAAAAGCACGTGCATTTCTCTTGGCACGTGGACATTACGTGTAGGTCTCTAAATGCCAGGTTAATGTCATGTGTCTCCTAATGGTGCCTGTACGGAACAGGTCTCCTGTACATTTATGTACATGCCTTAAGGATGGTCATACATCTCCTAACAGATTGCAACAATAGGTCATGCTAGAACTGTACACATGCGGCATCGGGTCTCAACGAAGACACATTCTTACACGCCCACGACTGTGTGTGTGTGTGTGTGTGTGTGTGTGTGTGTGTCTGTAGTGGAAGGAAACAGGTCAAGCAGGAAAACTCCAGCTCCAAGGTGTCTGGCTGTCACAGGACGAGATAATTGGACAGAAAAAAAAGACCTATTCACAGACAGATCTCTCTCTCTCTCTCTCTCTCTCTCTTTCACCATTTCAACATACAACACCGTCAAAGTTCACAAACACTCACACGTCTTAACAGTAAGTGAATGCACACTTATTACGCATGTACATGCATCCTAACACACTCAGTCCTGGTCATCTCAAGCTCTCTCTCTCTCACACACACGCACACACACACACCTGTTTAAAAGTTCTTATTCTGTTTTATCCTAATCTTTGCGAGGACTTTGAGGGCGTCGACCCCACATTAATTACATCAGCATTCTACACACAAATCCACTTTACAATGTGTTAATGGCCTAGAGTTAATATAGACAATCCATCGTGTGTAATTAAACCAGACTCTTTCTGTCACTTCTCTCTCTGTGTGTGTGTGTGTGTGTGTGTGTGTGTGTGTGTGTGTGGAGACAAAGCGGAAATCAGTCAACGCGCCGGATTGAACAATTGTAATTTCACATTAAAATGAACAGTGGCAATCGGTTGCGCTTAAAGTGTACGTTTTTATCCCTCATATTTTATTCATAGGATGCCACTCTATTATAAAGTTCCCGGTGTATGTACGTGTGTGTGACAGTGAGAATGAAAGACATGTAGGAATAAAAGTGGATGAGGAGACATCTGTGTACGTTAGAAACTGAGTCTAGACAGAGGAGTGAAAGAAAGAGACGGAGATACAGAAAAACGTTTGGCGTTTCCATAGGCGTAGCTGAAATTTCATCACACACACACACACACACACACACACACCAATGCACAAGCACCACCATCCAGTCCAGAGTCCACAACACACTCGGTCTCAGTTTCTCTCAAAGATTCAAGTGAGAAAACTGTTAAAACACTGAGCGAAAGCAATGAAATAGAATAAAGCGACGCTGATGAAGCACATTAATACGCGTTTCTGAAGCGGGAGATGACCTAAAAAAAAACAAATGTTGGCTTAATTAGGGCCGGGATCTGATCTCAGATCTGCTGTAACCGCAGCATTTTTTTTTTTTTTTTTTATATATCAAGCAGCATATTAACAGTGAAGAGTGGACGTTTCTAATAGACCTTTAAAAGTGAATTTAAATTTGACTATAGAAGCACTGGCATATTCTTAGTGTAAAATACTCAGCGCAAAAGGATAACACTTTAAACACATCATGAATCAGGTGCCAAAAGTGATGAAATAAACCTGAAATGAAAAACACCTCTGAAAACGATGGGACAAAAATAATAAAAAAAGGGCTTGAGACGATCCTGTAACAAATGGAATTTAAAAAAAAAATTTTTTATAGAATTATTTTTACTATACGTGTAATTTATACTTTATTATATTTATTATACGTAAGTGATTTTTGTGTTTAACTGAACAAAATGTTTCAGTATTGTACAAGTCTGGGTTTTAACCATGTCATTTTCCCTGTATAAATGCTTCACTTTTTTAAAAATCATTTTAAAGCTTAGTAGTTTTAAAGGAAATAAAAATATCAGAAGAAAACGTATCGGATGGGTATGGACATCGGCTGGTTCAGTGCTGGTATCCGAGATGAAATTTAAATGGGCAAACAAACAAAAAAACACTAAAATTTTCCCAATTATTAATTTTTCATCTCACTACAAGGATAACACTTATATAGCTAAAAAGCAGCGAAAAAAGGAGGTGTACAGGGTAAAAACCACTGAGGGAATACATAAGAGATGTCTCTGTCTCACATGCTCTGTCTCTTTCTCCCTCACACACACACAAAGCTGGCATAAGTTCAAAGGTTTGTGCTGTCTCTCCCCTACAGCGAGGGTCACGGGCATCTCGGAAAAGTCACTTCACCAGAGAGAGAGAGAGAGAGAGCGAGCGAGTGTGCGAGAGAGAGAAAAGGAGGGGCCCCATCGGTATGAAGTCCAATTAAACTAATCATAACGAGCCACTGAGCATGAGGGAGATCACCTGGAATCCCCCCGCCGCCGCCCTCCCGTTACCCCTCTTGCCCTTTTCTCTCTCTCTTCCCCACGTTTTCTCTCCGTCATAATTACCCTGGCCAGAGTTGTGTGAAATTACCCCTCTGATCAGCTGCTGCTTCAGAAAGCCGGCTCCGAGCTCTCCACAATTGAACCCAACACATACATAAACATTATTCCCACCTTTCTCTCCTCCTTCTCTGCTCTCATCCGTCTTTTATTTCTTTTGCAAGGACAAATACAGGCAGGAAGGACAAGTGAGGAAAGCCTAATGTACAGTACGTGTGTATTAGACCTTTTTAATGATTGTTCATTAATTACTCATTACAGATAGTCGCTGTGTGTGTGTGTGTGTGTGTGTGTACACATGTGGTGTCAGACTTCCATCTCTAATAGATTGTGAAGGCCACCTACCTACAGCCATCAGGACCAGAACAAAACCATCATTACTGCTACGCCTCTATCAAAGACCCAAAACACACACACACACACACACCCGGGAACCGAAGAACAGAAGGGGTGAACTTAGATCAAAGGCAAAAGCTTCATGCTGGATACTGGAACCAAATTAGCATGGCATGCTGGAAAACGGCTAACACACACGCGCGCGCGCGCACACACGCTGCTGATGAGAGGGGAGGGATTAGTGACGCGACAAGTGAAACACACCAGCAGTCACAGACAAAGACTGGCTCGCAGATTGTGAGCACGGGCACACTCGTGCACACTCGTGCACACACACACGTGGTGGCTCAGCAGTTAAGATTCTCAGCAAGTAATCAGATGGTTGGGAGTTCAAATCCCGGGACTGTCCAGGTACCACCACCAGGCCTTTAAGACAGACTCTAAACCAAAATCGAAACCAAAAAAACACAGCAGTGTGTATAAAAGTACAGGTGCGAGTCTATTCATAAAGATCTATATAATCAACAGCACTGATCCTTTGGGCAATTCATCACCTTACAGACAGCAGAAGGCTGCACACAAATTGGCGTGTTGTAGTTGAGCTAAAGTGGCTAGTAGTGTTTTTACACCCAGACTAAGAATACGAACTGTTTCGTTGCGGTACTAGAGGTATTTCACCAGAATATGATGCAGGATAGAGTGATCCGGAATCACGCAAAACAGATCAATAATAACTAGACAAGTGTTTATACACGTGGCCTTTTCTGAGGTTGACAGACAGAGAGGCCACTAGGGTCAGGTACTGAACTCGGTACTTTTCAGTGTATGGAACGAATTATGTTAGTACTACCGAATAACGATTCACGTTAAATCAAACTGTGCCAAATTTCAGTACCTGAGAGCACTTCTGAGTGAGAGAGGAGACGGACAGAGGCCACACCTCCTTCACCAGGACCGACAGAGGCCAGACCACCTTTACCAGAACCGACAGAGGCCAGACCTCCTTTACCAGAACCGACAGAGGCCACGCCTCTTCACTGAGACGGACAGAGGCCACACCTCCACCAGAACCGACAGAGGCCACACCTCCTTTACTGGGACCGACAGAGGCCACGCCCCTTCACTGAGACGGACAGAGGCCACACCTTCACCAGAACCGACAGAGGCCACACCTCCTTCACTGAGACGGACAGAGGCCACACCTTCACCGGGACTGACAGACACACTCACAGTAGTAACAGTCATATGGTTGCGAGTTTGAATCCCAGGCTTTGCCAGGGAGACTCTGTTGGGCCTGTGAGCTGGATAGATTGAATTCTGCATCACTTTTGAGCAGGCTTGGGGGGGTTACTTCAAAAATGTATTTACAATGTATTTATAAACACAGTTACTAATTACCTGCTAAAAATTTACTCCGTAACTTAATCTAATTACCACAAAATTAATGTAACTGATTACATTCCACCATTAATCCTTTTGGATTCCCTCAATACCAAATACATGGATGATTATGGCATTTTCTCAGCTGGAAGGCAGAACTTACACTGTACTGTGATGTTCCCCTTTTCTACTTTAAAGACAGAATAATGGTGGAATTTCCACCCAGTGAACACATTTTTCCACCAGAGGCCATGATCATTAATTGCTGGCTAAAAGATTAGCTCCGATTTCACTCGCGACCTGAGTGGTGATGTGAGACTCGTAAAGTGTTGTGTGCACATGAGCATGTAGTCTATCGTTCATATTTAGGGCTGCAACTACTGATTATTTATTTTTTTTTATATATAAGTTTTTTTACTTGATTATTTTTAGGGTGTTAATTGAATAATCTTTCCTTGATTATTCAATTGGTGGTATTTTAAAAAAAATATTTATAAAATATATTTATTTAAAAATATTTATTTGCAGCACTTGAATCAGCACTACTACAGAATGTTTTCTTAACTAGGCTTGATTAAATAGCAGTTCACTAATTACAGATACTAATTTATCAGATAATCTGTCACAGCATGAGAATATTAACAAGTGCTCATGGCAAATATCTGCTGCCTGTTTCTCTCAGTTTGTGTGTGAACGAGGTGAATCATTTAGAGTGTGTGGAATCGACTCGAATGATTTGCATTTGACTCTTAGTTTTCAACGCCCGAGATTAGCGAATCGACTCTTTTTGAGATCGACTTGTGAACCGAAAGCAAGGTCGGGGGAAAAAAAAGACTAGATTAACTTTTTACTTTTTTTTAACTAATTGATTCAAATTGCTTCGCTAGTTGCTGCTTCACAAAACATAAAGTTGGCCAATTTAAACAGGAACATCACGCTTCTCCTCACGTTCCCCCCAAAAACGAATGATAATGTTACTTACATTAAAACACATGTTATGTCAAGAGGCCAGTAGGGTAGTGTACAGTAAAGATTGTTTCAGACTGTAGAGAAAGTCCTGCTGATGTTTCTGCTCCTCCATTTCACTCAAATGTGTTTTTAGCGCAGTGTGTTTCATAACGCAGTTCAACTAATAATGAAATTATTGGCAATTACTTTTATTATCAATTGTTATTGATTTTGTTCATTGGTTGTTGCAGCCTTTATGCATTTCATAATATTGTAATCCTGTAAATAATCCCCGTTTGGACTAAAAGTATCTGTAATCTGATTACACCTTTTTTCTGTAACTATAACGGAACATGGTTAGCTTTTTTTTTTTTGTATCCTAATTACGTAACGCCGTTCCATGTATTCCGTTACTCCCCAAGCCTGCTTGCGAGTTACTTTGAACAGAAGCATCTGAGAACATAATGATTGTAAGTAAACGGTATTTTCCTTCACGGTGTTGATGCTGATGATCAGTACAGCCGGAAAAACTAAAGGGCCACTTCAGTTTATACCGTTTAAATGACACAATTATCTTTCTCCCGGTCAAACTATGCCCTGTCAACTCACACTTCCCTTCCCATTATCCCTCATCTGTCCATCCTCTCTTCCCCTCCTTGTAATTGAATTAAAATCGTCTTTATGCATGCTGCCTTCAGCAGGGCTGCGTCTTGGCGAGAGCCCCACGGCGTGAGATAACACCCCCCTGCTCTCCTAATCAAAACAAGACATCGCCGAATCTAATCTAAATCGCTGCCAATTATCAGCGCACCGAGGTCCACCCTACCTTCTGATCAATGTTTTCTATTAAAAAGCCAAACGATTCAATATGCCAGCGCACTAATGCAACCGAGGCTCATTAGCACCGTTGTCCTTGGGAGAGATGCGCACATGCACGGCGTTAATATGTGGCTAATCTACAGAATGGCAAACTGTTTCCCCTTCACCAACTCATAGAGGACTTATGTTAAAGAGACACAGATAGTGAGAGAGAGAGATGGGGTGAAACAGCGCTTTGAACAACGGTGCCTTAATTTTATTTTGGAAATACATACGGTTTGAAGCCAATTGTAGCATTACACCTTAATACCCCCTTGTCCATTCCTAAAAAACCTCCTGCTACTTAATTCAAGGACGTTTCGCTCTCCTGCAAACGCTCGCTTTACGATATTACATTACCACAGTGTCCATTACTTTATCGCCGAATTCTATTAGGCTATTTGGACCGTTTTTCTATTGATCTATTCAAAAATATTATAAATCGGTCATGCTGGAGTTTTTAAGGAGTTGGAGCGGTGAGATTTTCTCATCACAGTGATCACACTTTTACAGTCTTAAAAAGAAAAGAAAAAAGTTCACACCAACTCCCTAGAGGGTTCTTCATCATGTCTTAGTGCAATCTGTCTATTCTTATAGTGTGTGTGTGTAATTAATAAACAACAGTACCACTAGGCTATGTATGCCATTCATTAACAGAGTATTAATATCCGTATTTAAAGGTTTATTTTATGAGACTCTTCTGCAGGTGTGCACATTAAAGAGGATGTGATCTTATTCAGTCCATTAGCAGCTTCATGGTGGTAGTGTTCAGTTAATGACACAAACACACATGCCAAACGTAACGCGCAGTCAGGATGGTCGCACACGAGAGCAACGCAGCACATGTGTGTGTTTATTAATGCTGCATCAGTAACCAATAACTAACAATATATGAGCGTTAATTACAAACACATCCCCAAAAACAGCACAATCATGATCAAGGCTTTGTCTCATATAGACGGTGAGGATTGACGTCTTTTCTTTTAACATAAACATCAGACGGAAAAGGTGTTTTTTTTTGTTTTTGACAGATCTGATTTTCTTAATTGATTTCACAGAAATCTAAAGAAAACAAACAACAACAACTAAATCTTACCAGTGAGTCACCTTGCTTGCTTAACAAAGCATAAAAATCATCACTTCGAGAGCTTCAAACTGGACACCTGAAGATTGGAGAAAGATTAGATGACATGTTTCCGATCCTCAGCTGTCCAGCTTCAGTGAGTCAGTGCCCACCGTGTCCTCAGACTCCTGTTCCTGGCTGACAGGCGGTGCTGCTGCAGCTTTCAGGTTTCAAGCATGCGGTGTGTCCTGAGGCGCTTTTCAGCTCACGGTGGTCGCACAGAGCGGTTACTCGACTTTCTAGCTGGATTTCCATTGCAGTTTTACACAGAGAGAGTGCGATATTTCGAAAATTTCGACAAAACACAAGGGGAGTTATGTTATGCCATTAAATCTGGGTTTTCATGGCTTCTGTAGACTTCCTCTAGCTCTGGAGAAGGTGCTTCAGCATGGAGAACTAGAGGTTCTTTTATTTTTCGCACCATTCTGTGCAAACTCTACAGTTTGTTGCGAGGGAAAATCTTGCCCATTTCTGAAAAACTCAAACCGATCCATCTAACGTAAACACCCATGCCACGGAGATCACATGTTCTCCGCATTCTGATGTTTGAAGTGAACATTAACGGAAGCTCTTAACCTGTATCTGCATGTCTGTACGCATTGTGCTGCTTCCACATAATTGGTTGATCAGATAAACGAGCAGGTGTTTCTGTAATGAATAATAACGGAAGATTAACTCACGTCGATGACCTGCGGTGGGCGCGTGTGTGTGGGTGAAGTGCTGCTCGGGACGGTTTTGTTCCTGGCTTTCAGGGCCGCGTCTCTGCGAGCCTGCTCCAGCAGGAGGCGAGCTCTCTCCTTCAGCTCCTCCTGACGAGACTGCACTTTCTGAAAAAAACCAAAAACAACAAATGGATTTGTTTAGTCTGTATTATATTTACGCAGTATTGTGTTTGTGTTTCTACAATTCTGAGCACATCCTTTAAACTATAACAGCTCACTCTTTGATGTGCAACATTTACTGCCACTGTGGGACGTCTAAAGCGCTAAAAAAGATTCTGATCCAAGCTACAAAGTGGAATGTAGAGGTGCTGGTACTGTTCGGGTATCTGTTATAATGTAGTGTGACCCATCGTGTGCTTGCCTTCTCGTTGCCGGTGGACGCAGGGACAGGAGCAGGATCCTGTAAAGCAAGCACCGAACAAACAGGTGAGAGAAAAACAACGACTATAAAGAGAAAAAAAGAAATCTGCACTTCATCTCTCCAGCTTGTTCATGTTCAGGGTTTTTGCTGTGTTGGTGCTGCAGACGGATGGCTGAATTCGTTAAGCAGTTATACGGGGTGAGCTCTGGCAGCTTAGTGACCATGAAGCACCTCTCACTCTTTACTGACATGCCACTGGCAAGAACAACACGGATAATCTTAGACATCCAAGCACACGTGAACCCGTGCGCGCACACAAACACACATCTATGTTCCTTTGTGATTGCTGGTTATGCTGAGCATAAGATGAATGGTGGGTGTGTTCGAGAACGTAAGGACACTGCGTGAGCAAGTCTGTAAGAGTGTGTATTGTAATGTTTGTACATACAAAACTGGTCAAATATACGATTGTGTGTGTGTGCGAGTGAGAGAGAGAAGATCGTCCGACTGAGTGTATGTAAATACGGGAGCAGAACAGTGCGTATGTATATGCATGTGTGTGCGTGCGCGAACTAAAGATGCACTATTCATTCAATTCATTACTTTTTCATCACTACATAATGGCAGTTTTATTACTTTCGATACATCTGATGCTGCATTTGAACAGTAATCAGATGTTCTTAAGCCTGTAGATGGATTAGATTTAGCTATCGAGCAACTGAACGAATAAAAAAAAAAAGAAAAGTTTAAAGCCCTCAACTTCAAAGAGTTTCACTCCAAAATCTGCCATTAGAGTTCATTTGGACTGCGATCTGAGCACATGAAATCATTTCCGTCCTCAAACCGTTCACTGAGCCGTCGTGCCCTGTAGATGTGGGCGGAGTCGACCTGGACAACACCACGCCCAGCAGGATAGAGGCGAGAGGCGATCGATGAGAAGCGAAGCCGAAAAGCAGAGCCAAAGCTTGCGAATACAAATAAAGAAATGCCCCCGTAGCATAACAGAGCCAGAGTTATTTTCCTTTAAATTGTCACCCTGTATGTCTATGTGTGCATGTGAGGATAAAAAGGGTGTGTGTGTGTGAGGGAGATAAATAAGGGTATGAAGCAGGAGGCTGTAGAGATGAGGCGAGGCTGTGGAGCGTGGCGAGCTGCAGGCGGGAGGAATATTGCGCAGGCTGCATTAATCACACGTCAGCCTGGTGATGACAAAAAGCCAATCACACTTAGTATGAGACGAAGTGACAGAGGGGGAACAGGCAGTGTGATAGCACAAACAGCTTACAGCTGCACGGCCCAACAAGAAAAAAAACGCCAAGGTGGGTAGACTGAGGGTGTGTACGCACATGTTTACTAATATGTATTCTTGTGTGTTTATGCGGGTGCTCACTTGTGTGCATCCGTCACGTGTGTACCGTTTTTACATGCGTTTTGTCCACGAGCGTGCTATTTTTTTACGTTTTAAATTCTCTGACTTCTGAGCCACTGTTAGACAAATACTTGCCTTAAAAAAAAAAACCCCCAAAAAAAACAAAAACGGGACAGAAAATGCGGACTGAAAATGCATTTCTTTTTTTCCCCCTTTCACAATCTTCTCTATCAAATGCAAAATGATGCAACGTAAAATCAAGAGATAATGTAAAATGTGACAAATGCAATGATATATGAACGAAATGGTTAAGTATTGAAATAATAGTAAGTCACATGAGTCACTGCAAATGACTTCCACCATATTATTCAATAGTTTGGAAAATAGCACTTCATCCAGCACCCTCGGCCCATGATTAATGTTTATTTTTTTAATTTTTTTATTTTAAGTTAAAGGTCTACTATGTAGGATTTTGAGGGCACCTATCAGCAAAAACTGAGCATATACATATTCCATAATATACATATGGAATTCATAAGTGTGTTTTCATTAGTGTGTAATTACCTGTAACTATAAATCATTGTGTTTTCGTAGGCTTAGAACGAGCCCTTTATATCTACACAGGGAGCGGGTCCTCCTCTACGGAGCCGCCATGTTGTGCTGCTACAGCAGCCCAGAATGGACAAATCTCTAGAGAGAGCCTTCCATGTTTCTAGTTTTTACAAGTGGCAGCATGAATCAGGAAGGAAGCGCCAGAAGCTAGCTGTACGTTCTATGTGAGCTGAAAAAAATCCGGTGTTAGTACTCAGCCCTGGCTCTGTAAAGGGAGACAAGAAGGGGGTTTCGGATCGAGCCATTCAACACTATAGCAGCCAATCAGCAACAGGGGGCGTTTGTGTACAGGCCAGACAGAAGGGGAGGGGTTTGTTAGGAGATGGAGGTGCCATATTTTGTGTCGTTTCCTTGGCAATGCGTGTCCGTGAATTTAGGGGACGGGGCTTCTGAGGGCGCACTGAAAGGAGGTGTGTATTTATTTGGCTGCTCAGTTCAAATATAAACAATCTGCAGAATCGATGACTGCACCTTTAATACTGCTCCTCACCTAAGCCATGCGGGAAATCTGGGATGACGTTCATGGTCAGAACTGTGTTACTGGGATTTGAGCAGTGCTTATGAATGTGTGCACTTTCTGTGTTAACTTATGATTACACACACGGCTCGACACAACTGAACGTGCACCGTTTTTAGTGCTACCTTTTACCCGTGTGTGTCAGGTGAGCGCTTACACCTGTATGCATCTGACAGGTAAATGTTAATCTGTGTGTATACTGAGTGAACGCTGTGGGTCGTAGGCCCTTGTTTGCACGGTCGTTTTTTGAGAGTGAGGGGCGTGGCTTTACCTGTACGTGATTCTCTGTGGGTTAAACTTCGTACGTTTGACAGGTGTGTGTTCACCTGTTTGTATTCCCATTATGCGCCGAATATGTACAAGCAGATTGTGAATAAGAGTCTCGGGATGAGCACAGGACAGTCTATAGCTCAGGAGACAATACAGCGCTCAACTACAGTGCTTTTTAAAGGAAAAGAAAGAAAAAATGTATAATGAGCCACACAGCTGGCTCCAGCAGCCGATAATATATATATATATATAT
>JAQMYM010000005.1:3546961-3558197 GCA_030014255.1 Parauchenoglanis ngamensis | reverse complement strand
AGAGAGAGACAGAGAGAGACAAAGTGAGGGAGAGAGAGAGAGACAGAGAGAGACAAAGTGAGGGAGAGAGAGAGAGACAGAGAGAGACAAAGTGAGGGAGAGAGAGAGAGAGAGACTGAGAGACAGATCGGGAGATATGGGGAAACAAAAATAAACAGAGAGAGACAAAAAGATAGAGAGACAGAGAGAGAGAGCAAGACAGAAAGAGAGGTACACTGAGAGACAAGGAGATAAAGGGAGACAGAAAAAGATGGAGAGAAGCGCACAGAGAGAAACAGAAAGCTACAGAGAGGGAGAGCAAGAAAGATACACAGAGAAAGAGACACAGAGAAAGAGACACAGAGAAAGACACAGAGAAAGAGACACAGAGAAAGAGACACAGAGAAAGAGACACAGAGAAAGACACAGAGAAAGAGACACAGAGAAAGACACAGAGAAAGACACAGAGAAAGAGACACAGAGAAAGACACAGAGAAAGAGACACAGAGAAAGACACAGAGAAAGAGACAGAGAAAGAGACACAGAGAAAGAGACACAGAGAAAGAGACACAGAGAAAGAGACACAGAGAAAGAGACACAGAAAAAGAGACAGAATTAGAGAGATAAAGAGAAACTGTTGCACATGCTGATCAGATCACACCGTCCTCATCCTAACAGCGCTCTGACCGACAGAGGAGTCGGGAAGGACTTTCCTCTCACACAGACATCAGGGCAACAACAACAACAACAACAACAACGTGGCTGTGGCGTTGTGAGGATTTCGGCATTAAGTCTCATAAACAGCGCTCCAGCTAATGCGATTGATTTGAGCCTAACAGTGTAAATTAGAGGAGGTACTACATCCTCCAGCTGGACCCGATATGCAGGAAAGTCCGTTTCACACCAGCATTTAAACACCACTGGCCAGACCTGAGGGCAACACTCCAACAGCAGCAGAGGTGTGCAAACACGTCTCCAAAGCACATCGGGGGACGAGCAAAAGAAAGGAACCATGAAAGAAAAGCTATGACCAAAAAAAATAAAAAATAGTGTGAGAGTCAGCATCGCTGGCAAGGAGCGCTCGGCTTCGACCTGTGCATATGAGATGAACAAAATGGCAAAGAAATGAAAAGAGAAAGAACAAACAAACAAAAGAGAAAAAACGACTGTAATTCCATCTCGAGGCTACGATGCGCGTGTGAGAGATCAACATACCAATAACAACATAAGCAGAGAGAGAGAGAAAGAGAGGGAGAGAAAAACAAGGCTGTATTAACAGTGTGGGTTTCTTTTTGCGCTCTTCCTCATGAGAAGCAGCAGCATGAACACACGGTCCTGCCTGAGTTTCCACCACTGGAGATAAAACCACAGGATTAGCAACAACGCTAGCTCTAGAGCTCTCTCTCTATCTTATCCTCATTCCCGACCCTTCGTCCTCGCTCCCTCTTTCTCCATCACCCCCTTCATGAATGCGCTCCAACCTTTCTTTTGCTCGTGCCGGAGCTTATTTGAACGTATGTAATGGAGTTTATTTGTGTGCCCGTGACATCATTCCGGCGGGTTAAGAGGGGTTACGTGCACAAAAAAACCTGCGTGGGCCGATAACACAAAAGGCCCGCGCACGTTATATATGCCTCTCACACTCGCTTTCTTCAGAAGGTGTGGTGGTGCAGAGAAAATATACAGAGGGGGGGAAGAAAGGATATTCTGTCCAGGTGAGAGATATTTACACTTTCAGGGCCAGCGGCTGGAAATATTTAATCTCTGTGCTGTTTGTTGGGATCACTGTGACATGAATGTCAAGCGGAGAGTGAGGGGAAGAAAAAAAAAAGAAAAAAAGACTTAGAATATCCGCCTCTCGAATATCCTTTCATTTCTGAAGCGCATTCGGGGATGGAGGGAATGCAGGGGTGCCTGTTGCATCAGATTCTTTTCTCACCACGTGGCAGGGATTAATCTGACCCACGATGCTAACGGAGGCAACAATAAGACGCAGATAGAAACTCGTGCACGAGGCATTCGGGCGGTTACATCACAGATATAACGACAAATGTTACTGTCTCAATGTCACTTTATAGGTTTTTAATTACTAACTGCTCACAGGGTTTTTATTCTTTACCAAGACTAAAGGATTTGAGATGTTTTCATAAACTGAAATTACATCATTTACCCAAAGAAAATGTAAAACTGAATGTAAATTAAACTAAATATTGATTGCTAATAGACTAACTAAAATATTCTAAAAACATTTTGTCAGACGGCAGGCGTCGTACCCGTTCCGTCACACTCCCAAAATTCTGTCTGGCTATAGATGGCGATATAAGACGGAGGGGTTCATCGAGACAATTTGTCACACCCCAACAAAAGAGAAAAATGCGTTCTCTGTGACTTTAGCCGTGTCATGCGTGTTGGTTTAAGTGTCTTAGTAAGTGCAGCTCTCCTGGGATTAGTACACACACAGAACGGTGCGAAAAACAAAAAACATCCAGGGAGCTTCAGGTCTTTTTTGTGGAAACGGCTTGCTGATAGGAAGGCCACTGTAGCTCCAATGGTGAGCAGAAAAGCATCTCAGAACGCGCAGCATGTCAAACCTTGAGGTGGAGGAGCTACAACAGCAGAAGACCACATCGGGTTCCTCTGCTGTCGGCCAAGAACAAGAAGCTGAGGCTACAGTGGGCACAGGATCACTGGAACTGGACCGTTTAATACTGGAATAAGACCAGGTGATGCGTTCAGGATGAGAAGATCTTGCTAAATACACATCAGTGCTGAAAAGGTTGAAGTGTGTGCAAACGTGCTTTTGGTACAGCAACACAAAGTGCTTTCGGAGATCTGAGCACATCTTGCAGTATAAACGTACACCGAGCGTGGCTGAACCGCGGCTAAACTTTTTTGCAGTACTGTAATTCTGGAAAGCCGCATCACATCTGTAAACATCCGCATTTACAGATGACGAGACTGAGAAGGAGTCCGTGAGAGAGAAAGAAGGAGAAAAACGACACGCGGTAGATGAGGACCGATAGATGTGGAATTCTGGGAATGCGAAGAATGTCACATGAGAAAAAGAACGAGGGAGAACGTGTGAGGGGGCAAGAAAGGAAGAAAGCAATGGGAATAGAGCAGGCTGAAGATATCAGGTAGGAGTAGATGAGGGGGGGGGGAAATGAAGATTGATTTATTTTTTTGTATTCTATCACTTCTGTAGAGCCAAGCGTGTTTCATAGGATATGAATAAAAGACAGACAGAACGAGAAAAGAGAGAGAGAGGTTTTGATGTGTGTGTGAGCTCTCAGGAAGGTGAAGCTGGACTCACGTGGCTTTGCCCTCTCGCAGGAAGATGCAGGAGAGCGAGAACTGCAGCGTGGCCGCAACCACCTTCTTGGAGAGAGGCTTGAACTTGAGCTTGACGTCCGTCTGCGTGGGCATGGGGCTCGCGTACTGCTTCATGTTGATGCTGCTGGTGGCCAGGGCTTTTCTGCGACCTGACGGAGACTCCTGAGAGAGTGAGAGGAAATTAAACAACAATCACCAACATAGTCTGAATAAAGTAGATTAGAATATAAGGTATAAAATATAAACTAAATACTAAGTTGACAGAAAAATACAAACGTATCCTGATGACACCGACGTGATCAGAAACCTTGGGTCAACAAGGGGCGGAGCTTAAAGATTAAATTGATCAACCAATTGCAATCTTGATCATACAACGTTAAATCCACAATGCAAGAGTTCATCTAACATTACCTAGTAGGCATGTAACGATAGATCATCGATAAATTGCGATACAAATTCATGACGATTCGAATCGATGGAAATAAAAATGAACCGCAGTTCATCTGTTAGTTTTTATTATCTGTGATTGTGTTATTTAGACAGCAGAGAACGCAAAAATGTACAATAGCAGGATTAACGAAGGAACGAACGCGGCTCTAACGCTCTAAAGCAAAATCGCACAGAATCCAGATCTAAATCGGGGAAAGAGCTTTTGTGCTCACTTACAAACAGATACAACAAGAAATCAGAGTGATCTTATTACAGACCGCTGAAAGCTAAAGAAAAGATTATCAAATGGAGGGAGTTCTTTCATGCGCAAGCTTTTTAACTGTTAAGAAGAAGCATTTCACTTTTAATAAAAGGAATTTTTAGTTAATAAGCCATTGTATTTCACTCAATGTTTGTAAATAATTATTGATGATTATTAAGAAAATGAAATAAAGTTTTTTTTGTTAAACAAACGGAATGTTTAAGCTGAAAAGAAAAGGAAAATAAAGGTTACATTTTTTGGTAATAAAATTTTCTCCTCATTTTTTTTTTCTCTTTCATTTTCTCACGACCAAAAATATCGTGAACCCTATATCATGAATCGAATAGAATCATGAGTTGGGCGACTCGCTGCATGCCTATTTCCTAGCCACTAGCTAGCTAGGTAACATTAACGCAGTCTTGAGTTAATCGATATTTTATGCTAAACAGCATTCTGGTTGCCACATGATCACGTTTGGGAATAGCTGACTGAACTGAACTTAAGCCCCGCCCTCACTGGGCGAAGGCACACAGTAGGGAAAACAAACAATAAAAAGAAAGAGCATGTCCGTAAGAGTGTTTTCCCTCCATTTCCTCAAACCGTTACTTCATAACAATAAAAAACAAAGATTGCATAATGCTAAAGCCTTCACTTGATTCAGACATACTTTCTTTCCGGACTATATTCTACCTGGCAAATGCAACGTTATTCCCAACAAACTCGTACTGTATATAAAGCAAGACGCTTTATTCTGAATGAACTGCATCAATAAATACATAAACTAATCTCAGCCAGACATTATCAGAATATGTGCCCTGGTGGCCACAGACCCCGTGTTGTCCCTGTATCCAGCTCATGTGAGCAGCTCAGTGGTCAATGGCGCCCCCTGTAGATCAGACATCCAGACAGCAGGAACACTTGGGATGGAGTCAGAGTGAGTAAATACTGTGCATATCTAAGGTCAAGGGTCACATTTGAATTCTGCAGCATATTTAGATACAGGAAGGTGCCCTCTATCATCCTAAATTAATGTTTAAAAAAATTCTTGCTAAAATAATGACTACACACACATGCTGGTTTGCAATCGATGTGTTTTTAGCATCATTCTCACTGGTCCTGTCCTGTACATGTTGGTGCGTTCCTCTTCTTTATCCCTGTTAGTATCTCTATTAAACGGGGGGGAACTCAAGGAACAGACTGTGTTCAGTGACAATCAGCTGAACGTGTGATTTAGACAGAGGAGAGGAGGACAGATGGTTCAATGCTCAGGAAGCTGCCTTAAACAAAAGCCACAGATTTGGTCCTGAGGTGCAGCACAGAGAAGACAACAGCAATAACCTCTGACCTCCAGCCTTCTCCTGTCCTTCAGCCTCATTCTCACCTTGCTCTGGAACATCAGATTTCCTCACGTGCTGCCGTGGTGATACAGGGCACGTGCCGTTCTCTCTCCATCTCACTCTCTCTTTCTGTGTACCTATCTAACACCGAGTGTGTCTTTCTCACCCGGTGTCATTCCTTCTCTTATGCACGATCTCCCTCACTCACACAAACACTCTTTCTGTCTCTCTCTCACACACACAAACACACTTTCTCTCACACACTAACTCACTCATTCGTTCGGTCTCTCTTTCACACGCACTTTCCCTGTCCCTCTACTTCTTGCTTTTGCACACACACTTTCTCCATCTCATCTCATCTCATCTCATCTCATCACTCACTCACTCACTCACTCACTCACTCACTCACTCACTCACTCACTCACTCACTCACTCACTCACTCACTCACTCAGCTGTGAGAGTGTCATGTAGCAGTCGTGCAGGAGCAGTGCAGCAGCTGCAGTCCATTGCCAGAATGATGCATGATCAGAGGCCGATTTATTTTCCTATAACCGCATACCGAGTCATGTTTTATTCTTCTTTTTTTTAAAAAACGGCTTATCGGCACAGTTTCTCCGACGTCTTGCTTCGCGCACAGACTCATGGCAACGTATGAGTCGCATGGAGGAGAAGACTGTGTGACTGGGGAATACTTTAAGAACACACGCAGCTATATTTAACACAAGCTCCTGAAGCTGGAACATGGCTCATACCGATCAGACATACCATACTCAGACAGATAAATAAATAAATAAATAAATTCCGTTGTTGTTGTCAATGTGGTCCAGAGCCTCCTCCGCCTTTAGAATGCATATCCCACTCGCACAGATCAATGTGATCACAGATACATATTCCAGACTCGACGTGTGCACATAAAGAACGGATGGAGAGAATCTCAGATAGGCATCTCCCCAGCGGCTGTGTGTGTGTGTGTGTGTATAGATATGCATCTGTCAGATAGGTGGTTGTGTGTGTAGTTGTATTCCCATAGGTAAAGAGAGGGGCCTTATCAATGCTGTCTGAGGGAGACTGAGATGCAGCTATGTGTAGACACACTTACCATGAAATACCTTTCTCCGACACACTGTCACGCCTATACAGGACAAGTTTCCTCTGTGTCTGAGAAACCGGTACAGCTGTATTTCCTTTAAGCATTGCATTCACTTATTACAGACGACTAGGCATGTAACCAAATTGGGTTCACAATATTGGGTTCAAGATGAGATTTTTCCACGATGTTTTTGAAATAAAAATGTTAAAAGAAGATTTTATTACCAAAATAACAATTTAAATATTCCTTTTGTTAAACAACAAAATATATAAACACACACACACACACACCTTTGTTTCATTTTCAACAATATTTACGAACATTTGTAAAAGTTTTGAGTAAAATACAACAGCCTATCAACCAAGATATTCCTTTTATTAGAAATGAAAAATGTTAATAAACATTTTCTTAAGGCTTACACGTAAAACAACTCCCTCCATTTGCTTCTCTTTTCTTTAGCTTTCAGCAGTCTGTAACAAGGTCACTGAGTTCTTGCTGCATCTGTTTTCAAATGAGCACAAAAGCTCTTTCCCATTTCAGATCTGTTTCTGTAGCATTAGAGGAATGTTACTTCCGCATACACTGACATCACGTGCATTCCAGCTGTTGTACTGTTTTATAATTATATACAGCGATATTTGTGCATTCCCTAAGCTAGCAATATGTTAATTAGCAAATGTTGTTTTAATAAAACATCACCACCAGGACAGACCTTCAGCAGACCAGGTCCTGAAGCTCCTTTTGTATCCAGAGACTAATTCAACTCACAGGCATTTTTTTTAATGTCAACAACAACATTCTGGCTATCTATTACAGTCTGAGAGCTTGTTATTCCTGAACTTTCCATCACCAGAACATATTAGATTCAAGATGAAATTTTGAGTTAGAAGGAAAAGAAAGCCTGACACATACACACTGTAGCCAAAAGTATGTGGACGCCTGAGCATCACACCAACATGTGGTTCTTCCCCAAACCCGTTGCTACAAAGTTATACGAAAACAATTGTCTTGAATGTATTTGCTTGCTGTAACATTACAGTTTCCTTTCACTGGAACTAAGAGGCCCAAACCTGTTACAGCATGACAATGCCCCTGTGCACAAAGCAGCTCCATGTGGACATGGTGTGTTACGGTGGAAGAACTCCTGCACGGAGCCCTGACCTCAACCCCACTGAACACCACTGGGATGAAGTGGAACTGGAGCCTCCTCACCCAACACCAGTGCCAGTGCCTGACCTCACTAACGCTCTTGTAGCTGAATGAACACAAATCCCCACAGCCACGCTCCAACACCTAGTGGAAAGCCAAACAGAAAAGTGGAGCGCGTTATAACAGTAAAGAGGGACTCGATCTGGAACAAGCACGTGTGGGTGTGATTAAAGCGAATGCTACAGTACAGTGAAAAGTATTTTCTTCACATTTCAGAAAGTTGGGGTCAGAGTCAGCCATTTTGTGTGGGAGTTATTGAGGTTCGGAATAGACCCGTTCACTTTAAGGGACCAGTCAAGTAGACTGAAATCTATAAGGACTCAATAATAAATATAACCGCTTTTTAATTTCTATTATGAAAGTGAGTTCTCTCCACTCTAACACTAGCGTGAGGTTGTGAAGGACTTGATAAAGAGCTGATGAGTCGAATGACGTGTACCATTGCAGGGAAACATACTGCATTGTGCCTGGAAGTGAAGAACCTTGCACAATCTTGTCCAGTTTGGAAACAGAGATGGAGCAGAACTCGATATCCAGGTGTAGCAGCCTCGCCTTGGGAATAAAAGGCAGGAAACACCCGAGAATGTCATCATCATAGAGCGAGCAGTCCGAACGCGTCTCTCGCCTACTTCTCTTGCTCTCAAACTATGCCGTGGCACAAAACAAAGGGCAACACCTGGGCATCTTTTCACCATCTCCACTCCAACCACCCGTTTACAGAGGCAAACAAATTACCCAGACGTCCAATCCCACCACGCCTGACCCTGAACAACAGGCTAGACAGAACACTTTTAATAAAATGAAGACGGTGAAGGGAAAAAAATACATCAGCTCTGCAACGGCTCTTGACATTTGTGTTGACATTTGAGCCCCTGTTGAATCGCTCGGAAATATAGCGTGTCATCCCTGAAGAAAACGGTGCCCACCTCCCCCTTCTTATCAAGCAGATTAGCCTGCTGCATTATACCGAGCTAATAGCGCATGTAGATACTTTGTGAATGAATTTTCCAAAAGCATCAAACACTTAAGACGGATTTAGGGCCCACTCTCCGAAAGAAATACTTAAGAATATGCAAATACCCGGCGAAGAATTGGGTTTTAACTAGATTTGAGGAGCGCAAACAATAAAATGTGCTCTTTTCCCCGGCCGCCGGTGTCAATCAGGAGGCGAGATTAAGAGCCGCGCTTCTGACAATGTGTAAAATGGAAAGGGACAATGAGGCACTTTTAATTTATCACAGGGATATGACTATCAATGCGCTCGCATTGTGTCTGCTGAATTGCTAAACACCTCGCCGAGAGGGGAGCTGAGGGCTTGCCAGGTCAGCTGAAGGATGCCCCCTACTGCCACGCTCATGTACTTCAACCAGACGCGAGTCTTTTTAAAATGTGTACATAACATGTATGATAACAATGATAAATATTTATATATTTCTGCTCTGCCAAGAGGAACGATAAGTAATGGTTTTGGAGGGTTGTAAAAAAAAATTTTACACAGTGAAGTATAAAGATTTAAAGGTCGTGTAAAGCAGTAAAATTGTTTGTTTATCACACCGTGTTACTAAACTTTGAATTATTTACAAAGTATATATATAATTAGGTTTCAAAATCTTGGAAAAATAAGCCGTATTCTCTTCTCGGAGACTCTGGGGGCGTGTCCGCTGAAAGTGCGGAAACCGCCCCCGATCGTGGGATACTGCCGCTCTCACAACCCCCTGAAAACGCCAGCAGCTTCATCGGAGTCGTACACCCGCAGACGTTAGAGCCATCAGAACCTGGACCCAATTCAGAGCCGGAGGACACGGACCTACCCGAGAATCATAACTCTCAATAATAACTCACAAGAGATCCATTGATGCTAATGCACGTTAATGTTTATAGGTTGTACTGTTAGGGGAGGGGCTATGCTAATTAAGCGGCTCCAGCGCGTCACTCAGCTACCATTTCTGACCCGCCCAAAAAAAATTCAGAACACAAAAAAGATATAAAACGACTCTACCGTTCAGTAATATACAGTTTACGGTCTTTTCACATGATTTCAGCAACTATTTTCTAACATGTATGAAGTGTTTAGAAATAAATCTCTGAATTTGTTTTACACAGCCTTTAAATCATCTTTCCCTTCTTAACATTTACAGTCGGGCCGACTACAGAGTGTCTCCGAGAGGCGGGGGTGAGCTGCCACTATCTACTTCAGACGTGTCTCTGTGTGCGTGTGCGCGCGTGTGTGTGTGTGTGTTATTTTGGCACATCAGGGGAGGCTAGCCCAGCTGTCCAGGTATTGATCCACAGCTGGTGCCAGTACGGGGGGTGAGGGTCAGAGCTGTGGGCGGTCCTACCATACACACACAAACCAAATCATCAGTCGGGGCAGGGGAAGGGGCCGGACCTCCTCCTTTTGTCTCAACAGTTCATTAATTAGAGACACACCAGAAAGGAAACAAACAGCTCCCTCCTTCCTCCCATCAAAGAAACACACACCAATTTTGGCTCACTACAGCAGGTCACGGCACTCACAAAAACAAAAAAGACAAGACGCACGTTCATGATTCAGCCAATCAGAGAACGGTGAAATGAAGAGATGAGGGAAAATCACATCATCCGTTACGTCCAGAAGTGTGTTAAGAACTACACAAACGTGATTCCTGTGCATCTGGCTGAGAAACACTACATGAAGTTCAGAACTTTATTAAATAATTTATTAACAAATAAAAATAAAATTCTGTTTCTGTACTTGGCGTTTTTCCGTTCGGTCTGTCTATTTGGATTTTTCCCCTTCAATGTTGGTTTTATTTCAAATGTTTCAGCATGATGCACGTTTCAGCCAACCAGCATCATTATTAATTCTTTGCAACTCTTCAGCCTTTAAAATATCCAACAGGTCGGCGTTTATTACTAGCGTGTGCGCCATATGCATGCACGTGCTCCATCATGATCAGACTACAGGACATGTTTGTCCATCGTGAAAGACAATCACAGTCATAAATTCACACTCTTCCTCACCTAATGTCTCTATAACAGAAACGAACGTAACGTAAAGACGCTACTGCTAGTTTGTTTGTTCCGGTCTTCGAACCGTGAACACGCCAAGTCTGGACAGAGCCGCCTTTCTGATGCATCACTCCAAACAACAACAACGTACCGAGTACCACAGCTTCTACACTGTTCGGTATTTGACCGAGATAAAGAACTGCTGAACCAAATGAACCCAAAGTGTAAAATGTGTTTTGGGGCCTTTAAAGTGCTTTCCATCTCATTTCTCACCGTCCTCACTGCCTCATCGCATCACACTCCACACACACTCTCTCTTATCAGTGAGGTCAGAGCGCAGTGTCCAGTCGTCTCCTTCTCATCACACGGCTGACCAGAAAAATAAATTACAGCCTCCCGAAAACTCCTACCGCTGCAGTACTGCCGAGCGCACACACTCACATGAGACACAGATATATTGGATTAACAGACGAGTTCATTCCATTTTTAGAGGTGCTACCTCATCATTTTCCACCTCATTCCACACACACACACACACACACACACACACACACACACACACAAGGAATCTCGAGCGTCTTGTGAGCTCACACTACATGAAGCAG
>JAQMYM010000005.1:3521171-3536701 GCA_030014255.1 Parauchenoglanis ngamensis | reverse complement strand
TTTAGCAATACTGTACATGTTTATGGTCATGCTAATAAAGCTCTTTGAATTGAATTGAATTGAATTGAGAGAGAGAGCGCAAGATAGAGACAGAGAGAGCACGAGAGAGAGAGAGACGGATAGAGAGAACAAGAGAGACACGGCTAGAGAGAACAAGAGAGAGAGAATACTGTACACGTTTATGGTCATGCTAATAAAGCTCTTTGAATTGAATTGAATTGCATTGAATTGAAAGACGGCTAGAGAGACCGAGAGAGACGAATAGAGAGACAGACGCATAGAGAGAGAGAGAGACGCATAGAGAGAGAGAGAGACGCATAGAGAGATAAAGCAATATTTTGCAAAACACCTGAAATGGAAACACATTTTTTCACATTTCAGTCACACGAGGAGCAAATGGAAATGCTAGCTATCTGAAAAAAGAGCGCTCTGTAAAAACGATCACGAGGAGAAAACCCAATAATCGCTTGGCATCACGCAGTGCAAACGGAGACTATACGCAATTGTGTCGTGTTGAAATTTTTTTTAAATATCTCTTTCTTCTCTGTCTCTATTTCACACAAAACCGCTGGAAACCCGGCTAGAGCGAGCGAGCGCTTCCACCAGACGGCGGGCTGATCAATATCTGCTTCGGGAAGCTCCCTGTTGTGATGAAAGTAAAATCAGAAATGAGGCTGTTAAGCCTGCGTCGCTGTCAACCAGATGCTAAACTCCAATCTGTGAGTGCAGGTGTGTGTGTGTGTGTGTGTGTGTGTGTGTGTGTGTGCGCGCGTGAGTGTGTGTGCATGTACAGAGAAGGACATAATAGGAGCAAAGATCAAAACACTGGAGACCAAGACAAAATTGTCCCTCAAAGAGAGAGCGTCCAGTACACATTAACAACTACAGAATGAGACAGAGACAACTTGCTCCTTACGGTGTGTGTCCTTAAGGGCTTTTCACACTCGGTCTAAATCCACACGGTTTAGTAATCTGGTTAATCCCAGATCAAATGTATGCTGAATATTGCCTATGATGGAAATGTTATGTTAAAAGTACGTACGTATGTTTCTTTGTTAATTTCCGTCGTCTCCGTGAGGATGCATATGGGGCTGCAGTGATACAAGACAAATTTCAGAAATGCCTCACAATATAATCACCACCACCAGTTTGGGCTCACATAGAAGAATTCCTTCTGTATCTCAATTGCACAGTTGGCAATTCCATACATCACTTTTGTGCATGAAGGCTTGCAAAACAGTAAACATAAAGTTCATCTTATGCTGCAAGATGACCAGAGTTTGGATCTCTGGACTGCTCCCAGGCTCAATAAAAACCCTTCATACTTCATCCGAGTCTCACGCACACACACACTAATGTAAAGTGATCACCACTGACCGCATCAACCCTAGCCATGATGGCTGAGTTCAGATGCCACCAAACTAATAATGTTTTCAAAATACAGAACATGCAGACTCTCTCTTTTACCTTTAGTTAGAACTTAAACTGATCTGAGAGCAGCTGTCAGTCCTTAAAGAGAGAGAGAGAGAGAGAGAGAGAGCGAGCGAGAGAGAGGCATTAGTAACTGCTGCCTTTCTGAGAAAGAGACTCTTGCTTCAGTGTTATTTTGAGCTGAAACATTGCTTCATGGTTTACTCACAGCAAAGGAATTAAATAAATAAATAAATAATGACCCCTTACACACTTACCCAGCTATTTTCTGTACTGACTTGGATTTTGATCAGATTTTTTTGGCATTTGTACTTGGTCCCAGTGTGACTAAATACAGTCTTGGCCCGAGAGCTTGTGGCTGAAAAGGACATCATCAGATGTCGCTTGTGAATGAACGAATGAAAGACTGTTATCTCATGAATGAGCATATACATGTGCGCGATGAACAATGGCCTTTTTATGTGCCGTGTCTTTTGTAGAAGCGGATCGTCTGGTTTCAGTTCAAATGCACCATCACACTTGTATGTGCTTGTTGAGATGCAGTCCCTATTCGCCGTTATAATAAGCTCCACTCTTCTGAGAAGGCTTTCCGAGGCTGTGGGGATCTGTGTTCATTCGCCTATAAGAGAATTAGTGAGATCCGGTACTGCTGTTAGTGAGGAGGTCTGGGATGCAGTCGGCGTTCCAGGTCATCCCAAAGGTGTTCAGTGGGGTTGAGTTCTTCCACTCCGACCTCCAACCAACCATGTCTTTACGGAGCTGCTTTGTGCACAGGGGCATCATCATGCTGGAACAGGTTTGGGCCTCTTAGGTCCAGTGAAGAGAACCTGTAATGCTACAGCATGCAAAGACATTCAACGCAACTATGTGCTTCAAACTTTCTGGTATCCATTTGTGGAAGAACCACATGCGGGTGTGACGGCGGCGTCCACATACTTTTGGTCATAAAGAAGTAGAACAAAAATAAATCTCTCTCCAACACGCACCTTGCCTCTCGAGTCCTCGATGTCCTCACCATGGCCAGTACAATAATGATCATGTTGTTTTTTCCAATCAGTGGCGTAAAGCACGAATGAGGCAAACGAGTGAAGATTTGATTGAATCTTTCATCTGGATTTGATCATGACTTTACTTAACCTGGGTTTTGAACCCTGGCCACCAACCACGATAACTTGCTTTCTAATGAAAGTGTGTGAGAAAGATTAGAATAATAGAAATTATTCCAGGTCCTGATAACCTTAAGGAGAGAGATCTATTTATGTAGACACACTACTGAACCACACACACACACCAAAAGTATTTCAAGCGGAGAGAAAATCAGTGAAGGAAGTGTCAGCCGTAAAGCCATGATGAGGGTTAAACGCTCAGAGCTTGGCTGCAGTGGAGGGTTTTTCTCTCCGTCTCGCTCCTGCTGATTATCCTGGCAGGGAACATCGTTCTGTTGGCACCGACTGCACCAACGGCAAACACAGACTGTAGTGCAGAGGATCCCGTCCTGCAGCTCCACACACAGAAATCCACCACAGCATAACTCATAAGCTCCAACACCTGATCGCAAACTCCAACATCCAACCTGGACCAGGAGCGACATGAGATCATTTCAATACCGTGATAAATGATGCTACAATACACTTCGCCGAGATGTCGTGATATCCATTAGTCGATAAACTCATCATCTAATGCAGTCTGACTAGTAATCCCCAAACTCCAACCAGGAAAAGCCAAAGAAAAGGCTAACTCCACTTCAAATTCCTACTCATCATCTTGGAAAAGTCTTCTCTTCTTCAAGCTCCTTCCCTGTTCACAGAGTACCGTAAAGTCAAAATGTTGACTCACGACATAAACACCAAACAAACTAGCACTTCAGCTTTTAAATATGTTATACTGTATAGTAGGCATGTAATGATATACCGTACACCGATAAATCGCAGGACGATTTCGTGACAATTTGAATCAATGGAAATAAAAAGGAAATGCGAGTCATCTTAGTTTTTCCTAGCTGTAATTGTGTTACTTACACAGCAGAGGGCACAATTACGAAAAATACATGTGATGTCTCCATAGACGCAAGTAACACAGTTCTAATGCCATGAAAACACAGCAAAAACAGATCTAAAATGGGAAAAAGCTTTTGTGCTCATTTACGTACAGATTCAACAAGAAATCAGAGCGACCTTGCTACAGACTGCCAAAAGCTAAAGAAAAGAGAAGTAAATGGAGGCATTTCTTTTATGGGATGTTTTACGTGTAAGCTTTTTTTATTTTTTAGAAAAATGTTCATTTTTAATAAAAGGAATATCTTAGTTAAATAGGCTACTATATTTTACTGAATCCTTTACAAATAATTGTTGGTTATTAAGCTAAAACGAAACAAAAGAATTTTTTTTTTATTTAATAAACTATTAAAAAAGTTAGTTATTTATTTTATATTTATATATTTATTATTATTATTTATTTAAAAATTTAAGTAAACAACGAATAGACAACAAAATTCTTTTTCCAAAAATATCGAGGAAAAACAATCACAATAGAATTGTGGATTTGGTGCATAATTATATGCCTCTGTATAAACAAGTACTTGCTTTAGATCAATTAACATACGGATATATTTGCTTGTTAAATCTAGAACACTGACTCTACAGTTCCCCAGTGGCCCAAACTGTCCATCATCCTACATTCACTCTTACAGCTAACCAAATAAACATTACGTACAATTCAAAAGTTTCTTGTCGAGCGGTCACTGAAATAACCATGACTTCCTGTCGCACATCACTTTGTTGCTCACGAGTGCGAGTGCAGGATAGGATTCTGCATGTTTCTAAGGTCGATACGGGCCCGTGTGCCAACGCCACGCTCTAGGAAGGATGCCCATGATGAAGGCCAGGAGGGAGGCGAGACTCTGGGCAGTAGAGCTTCGGTCAGCTGAATTTCAACATGGCTGCTTACAACATCCAGGGACTTTCAATAGAAGCCTCTGGTTAAATCAATAACAAGTGGAAAAGACCTTTTTGAAAAAGACTGAAGTGACAGCAACCACACACACACACACACACACGTTAGTCCATAAAAATCAAGCAGTGGTTGAGGAAGTCACTTCGTAAGTAAGCAGCTGTGGTTTCTGTCTCAGGGCAGAATGGAAACTTTCCATCACGACACGAACATTTGAGCCCGATGAAACGCAACTCCATCTCTCTCCCACACACACACACACAGACACACACACACCCTGGCCTCGAGGACATCAACAGCTAACAGGCTTTCAGCGTGCAGGCAGTGGGTAAATACGTGTCTTTCACACAGCACCATCCTTCCTTCCCTCGGTGTAATGAAAGCGACTGCTCCTGCCATCAAAAATGCAGATTAGGATGGAGACATGCAGTCTTTCATCACATTCCTCTTCCTCCACAGTGCTTCACTGTAACACACAGCACTACATTCCCATCATTCCTTTACCTCACTCTCACATCTGGAAGACCTCAGGCACATGTGTGCACATGTGTGTGTGTGTTGCTTTGGGGGGGGAAAGGCTTTAGCAAAAATAAATAAATAAACAAACACACACGGCATGTTTGCTCGGACACTCCTGTCGCACCGGATAGACTGCATCGGGCGTGTAAAACAGCGACAGTGATGCAGATTGCGCAACATATATAAACTTTTGGGATACACAAGGAAAAGTGGAGAAAGCTGAGATTCGGACTACGATGATAACGTTAAGCTAAGGCTGCATGAGATACAATACTTTTTCAGTGGCAACGGATTGGATTCTAGAAAGTTCTACAGTGCATTTAAAAGGTGCAACAGTCCCGAGTTATGTCCAGGTTCGGGTATGGATGTGCCTCCGACAAGTCATTTCAGCCCAAGATCCCGGACTTACTGAACCTAAACGAGGACGTATTGATTGACGGAGACGTAAACATTTCTCCAAGTCACGCTGGTTAAGTGCGTCTGCAAGGTGCATGAATGTAAATGTAAATCCTGGCGAATGTAGTCCAAAAAGTCAGGCTAATAAGAAGGAAGCGTTGTGGCATGTGTGTCCAACACAAGACCTGCAGCTTTGTTTCATCTGTGAACCAACAGTACCAGAACAGTCCGTAGCAGACTTCTGCTCCACATTTTCACACCGTGCAGAATTCACAGCAGATCCGTAGTGTAGCTATCTGAATCTAGTTACCATAAACCTCTGTATATACGTGCACGCCAGTTTCGGTCACGTCTGACACGCAGTTTAAAATCAACGCCTGTGTGCTGAGCTTGATGTACGTCACACTCACTCTGAAACCGTTCATGGCGGCGGAGAGTCCAGAAACTCATATTGGAGGGATGAAGAAATATACAGAATATAATAATTGTTTTTCTCATCTGCATAATTATATAGGCGAGTGTGCCGAGCATGTGCATTTCAGGTGTTGAGGACACAGGTGTTCTTTATCCTGATCATTTAAAACTCAATCTACCATCAGAGACTCCTCCCTTATTAATAACAGCACCATGAAATGCATTTATGTTTAAAACGGCAGGTTAATAATAGGAGGTAATTACACCTTGTATTATAAATCTTGCAATACAATGTATTGATACTGCATTAGTCTGACAATTTAATTACACAATAAAATGTATTATTTTATAAATTATTTGTGTAAATATCGTCCTGCGAAGTGATGATCTTGGCTTTAGCGTATCGTCTCATGTCTAGAGTTTAATAATACTTCAACGTCTTCAAAGAAGAAATGTAACGTACATATCCGATAAGTCACCTGATACTGTAACCAGGTTATAAAAAAAAATGACATACATTTGGAAAATGTCTAGTAGTGTAAATTAATAGTCATACTGCTCAGCTAAAAGCAGGAGTAAAAAGGTTCCAGGAACCAAAAAGTCTGTCCAGTGGAAAAGTTCCTAAAAACGTTCCAGCACTGGAAAAGCACTTGATCTTCAAAAAGAGCCATTCTTCAAGTCTAGCTGTGTGCATGTGTGTGTGTGTGTGTGTGTGGGGGGGTAACCTAAATGTGCATGACTAACGCAGACCTACAAATCCAGCAGCCATATCTTCTGATGTGCATGTGCGTGTCAGAAGTGAGACAATATTTTGCGTGTAATCCGACTCTCCTGAAACCCGAGCCAAGCCTTGATTTGTCTGTAGTGCTGAAATGCATTGATGCACAGAAGAAACCACATCACAAACGCCGCACGCGCGCGCTCAGAACGAGTGATGGAGAGAGCTCTACACAAGCCCCTCCCTGTGCTGCACACAAACCACGCATAGGGAGCGACTCACTCGCGTTCACACACTCACCATTTCTTTGTACATTCCACCATGAGCTCCTGATAAGAGGCCACGAACTGGAATTTGGATGCGTGCTTTCCCACACGCTGCAGTCTCTTCCACACCGAAGCCATGATCCTGACTGACGGTTCCGTCGGCGAGAAAGAACGAGGTCCGATCCTGGTGCTGCTTCTTGTCAAAGTCCTTTTAAACTGTGATTCAGAGGCGTCCAGTTAAAGAAGCGTGCGCCTCGCGTACGTTCATCGCTGACGCGTAAAGGCAGCTGAAAAAATGCACAGCTTCATCAAGCCAGAAAAAGAGACGGCAGTGTGATGGAGCGATACGCTACACGCACAAAGGGGACTGCTGGCTCCGGCACACCACATACTGCAGAGCGAGCCGTCCTAATCTCGCTTAGCCGTAACATGCTCCATTATCCCAGAGTCAATAAACCTGCGGACACAAGAGGGAGAAATTTCATGTAGGGCTTTTTAGGGTGAAGGAACGATTCTGAACGGCTATAACGAAGAGCTCTGCTTAGACACATCTGAAAACTGTAGAACATATAAAAACAACAAAGGATTAGCATCAGTTCATTTTTTATTTTTTTTTTAATTCATGTCACTTCTATAAACACTGCAGAGAAAATGTAATCTGAGAATTAAACACTCTTGGGGAGGGGTGTGTGTGTGTGTGTGTGTGAGCAGTTACTATAGAAACCAAAACATCAGACCAAGCCCATAAATATAATCCTGTGATCTGAATTACTGTTACAGCTCTACAAACCTACCATTATTTTATTCATTTGACGCATGCCATCGTTCTTTAAACTTGGACACGACTGACGTAAAGACATTTCTTAAGATATCCTCAACAACGTCTAGGGCTCGGACACTCGCTACAAAACAAAATAAACAAACTACAAACGCAACGGAGAGGTTTGCAGCGTGTCTGATGCTTAGATTAGATCGATATGGGTTTTGCAAAGGATGAATGTCTTTTCAGTGCTGAGCGTGCTCAACGTCGGGTTAAACGTAATCCTATCCTGCAGAACATCTTTTTTTATTACTAACAAATAAACAAGAAAAGTGTGGATATCAGTCTCTAAAGTGCATGCATTTTCTATGTGCCCAAACCAATAGGAGAGGGTTGAGGCTTAGCTTTTTAAGTCTATTAAGGACAACAAAAAAAAACCTTGCATTTTTTTTTCTGAAAAACTGCTTTTACAATGTGTAAGGCTGTAAAACACTTAATAAGGACTACCTGAGGAATACTATCATGTATTACAATACAAGAATCACTGGTGAGGCTTTAAAAACATTGCTAAACAATATTAATGGACAACTTTTATTACATTCTGACAGTCAAGTTAGTGAATATAATTTAAAAGGAATCCAAGTTAAATGAATAACAATCCTGTTACTACTTCCTATTTTTGACAGCTCGACTAACTTCATTCAACTAGCATTAATATATATGATGCCTAGCAAGAGAACGTTATTAGCACCAACAATGCGTTTTATATGTGCAGACACACCCTTTGCGTTAAAAGGCACGCGATTAGCTCGCTAGCTGGAACAAAATAAAAATCCATTACTTACCTCTTTAATTATTCAGCAGCCAGGCTTTAGTCGCCTTTCCGAGCTCGTAGCTAAAGTGCTAGCAAACTTACCTCTCTATCCCGGCTGCACAGAGCCAGCCTGCTAGCCTGGTTAGCACTGCTAAAGCCAGCTGAGATAAGCTAAGCTAGTTAACGCCAGCACTAGTACTATACAAGGCAATATCACCGCAGCTAATTCAGTCGTGCTAGCTGGTCTCGTGAAGCTAATTGCACTAACCGCTCGAGCCCGTTAGCAGCGTTCTAGCATCGAGCTAATAAGTACGGCTAGCCAGGTAGCTCGCCCGCTAATATCATCATCATCATCCTTAGGGGAAAATACTCCCAAACAACACCACTGAGCTCCGGAGACGCTCTTCTGCGAATGTGGTTTAAAAACAGCACCGCTTGGGCGATTTGCACACGGAGAAAAAAGGAATAACTTTTCCTGGCCGGAGCACTGAAATTCCAGCAGCCTGGTATAAAACAAACTCCGACAATCAAGAAGCCACCGTCATTTTCCGACCAATCCCACTACATTCAGCTCAAACAGCCGGGAGCACACTAGCGCCCTGAGTAGTACGCTACCTCTTGGTACATCTTGGGTAGCGTACTGTTTGGGCGTACTGTTTAGTACGCTAGTATGCGTTAGTATCTGCCTCTGCTGCTGGAAGACACGCTGTCAGAAATTCCTATTGGCTGTCGGGTAAGGAATATTTAAATTAGATGCCCTGCGGCGTTGGTTTGGGATTCTGGATTCCTATTGGTCGATTTGGCGTGTCTGTCAAACGCCTTGATCCCGCCCATATGCTTAGGCGCATGAGTGCAGTGCAACGTAAACCTCGGATTTGTTTGAGAGGTTTTGAGATTTTTGATAGATAGATAGGCATAAATAAATAAACTCTCAGAAAAACTGGCACAAAAGCCGAAGATTTTTTTTATTCCATATAGACAGACGGAAAAAGTATGAATAAAGTCTCATGAAAAAAAGGATAGCGCATTTTTTCTGTTTTAGATAGACAGATAGATAGATAGATATGCATAAATAAATAAACTCTCTAGATAGATAGATATGCATAAATAAATAATAAATAAACTCTATCTCTCTAGATAGATAGATAGATAGATAGATATGCATAAATAAATAAGCTCTCTCTAGATAGACAGACAGACAATGTATAAATAAATGAAGTCTCAGGGGAAAAAAGATAGCACATAAGCCTACATTTTTTTTTTTTGCTTTATACAGATAGATTCAATTTAGATAGATAGATAGATGTGCTTAAATAAATACACTCAGAAAAAAATTACATAAGCCTTGGATTTTTTTATTTCCTGCAGACAGACAGAAATACATGCATAAACCAATACATTCCCCCCCCCAAAAAAAGTAGTACTGAACTGTACATTTCCTTGTCACTGTGGTAGTATCTTCAATCAAGGTAAAAACTGTGTACCTTTAAAATGATTTAAGGTACATAAACTGGCAGTAATTACTTGTGTAACACTATACAGGTATGCTAAATGCACCTTTCTAGGTACAGAAACAGATCCTCAGCAAAAGGCGTGTACTTCTGAGAGTGTACTCTCTAAAGTCAACAATATTTTCCATGCACATGAGAAATAAAATGAAAGAAAAGTCTCCAGTTTTTACAGAATAACAAATTCTTACATTCCTGTTCAGGTTTTTTCCCCTCTTTATCATATTTTATTTTAAGGGCAAATAATCCCATATCCTGTTAATTTACTATTTCCACTTTCAAAGGTACTTTAGATACCAGGCAGCACACACATCTGTCACAAATACACCTTGTGGGTGTGTGTACTTATCACTCATTGAGATTAGAGGGAGACGTAACGTGTGTCAAAGAATGCTTTGAAGTGACAAATGATATGGAGGAAAACTTGAACCTGCTTGTGAGAGGGTGGTAGGGTCAAACAACCGCAAAAAAACACCTTGTGTGTGCACAAGTATATGAGATTTTTGCCTTTTTGCTCATTGCAAATCTCTTGTTAAATGTTTAGGAACAGTTTAGTTAAAAGAACAGCCTTTACCCCAGTGTGAGCCAGTGTGTCCAAAGTTTGCTTCTTCAAAAGTCTGGAGCTAATAAGTAAAAAAAGCTTACAGCATTTAACCTCTTACAAACTGCGTGTCTAAATCACCACAGCAATATGATTTGCACATAAACGGTTTAATAAAAGTCTGTCATCATACTCATACTCTGTTTAGATGTAACAAGTTAAGACAAAGTAAAGACATACATTTTATACAAAGTACTGTTCAAGCGTCTGTATCTGAGTCAATAACAGTTTAGAGTTTCAGGGTAATGTTTAATTATTGCTGCGATGTAAACAGTGTGAACCATTTTCATTTCTGACATCTTACAAAACCGCCTTTGGTTAGATATGCAATTGAATTATTCCGTTTTTTTATTTGTTTGCACGTGAACGTACAGTCTTCTGATCCCGAGTGAAGAACCTTACACTTTGATTAAGTCTAAAAGACTGTTTAAAAAAAAAAATAAAAAAATCATGTCTCAGTTTATTGGGTGGATAAAAAGAGGCGTGTGGGGAATTTTCCATCTCTGTGAAACATCAGGAGATGTAAGCCAAGAAATGATTCTGTTTTTGATAAGATGAGTCAGGAGTGCATATTGGTCAGTCTCTCTCTTTCTCTTTCTCCTCCTGTGAAATCCCATGGGGCAGGGGTAACATGAGAGTGTGGCCTGGTGGGAAGATAAACATCCTGGCTGTAAACGATGCCACACACTTATTCTGACAGACAGAGAAGGAGGTGGCACACAGAGCAACCATGTGCTACTAAACAAAAAAAAAACAAACAAAAAATCATCCACAGGGTGATGTGATGTGATGAAGCCTGACATGAAGCAGATTTCCTCTTAACGCCCCAAAGCTGATTATTTTCCAGCAGAATCATGTTCCAGTGTGTTTTATTCCTGTTATACCACAATTTACCAACATGCTATCATCCTACTTTTTAACCATTTATTGCTACGTTTAATGTTGTGGAGCACCGGTAAACTAGTTCCTATTATGATTTGTGTTATAGCAGCGATAAACAGCACAACCACCAGCCTCTCTTAAATACAAAGCAATAAAAAGCAGTTTTGTCATGTTCCTGAGAAACCAAACCAGGGAGTGTAAACTTCTCTGTCCTGATCTTTACAGCTTTACCTGACTCTTACAAAACACTGACAACTGGAGACTCCTTCCAGAAAGCGTCTCCTCACTGAAATCTTCACCATATCGACAATTATACGCTTTTCTTTGTTAAATAATATATATATTTTTTTTATCTGCTTAGATAGTTTGCCATACAAGTCTCTGTGAATGCATAAATATACAAGAACAAGTGCATTAATCTAAGTCATGTGACTGCACTACTCTCAGAGCTGCTGTTAAAGAAAATTAAAATCAACACATTCTGACCAATCAGATTTCAGAATTCATCAGCACTCTGCTATCAAGTTAAATAAACCATGTTCTTTAGAAAAATTACATATACTAAAGCTTATTGAATATTTAAACTACATACAGCTATACACTAAGAGGAGAAAAGGTTCTATTTCAATTCAGTTTAACAATGGACCTCGTCACAAAGCAGCTTAACAGAAATGTGGATGTAAATTTTATATTTGAAATGTATAAATTTATCCCTAATGAGAAAGCCAGGGGTGACAGTTGAAGGAAAACTCCCTGAGACAACATGAGGAAGAAACCCGACTCAAAAGGGAACCCATCCTCATTGGGGCGACAGTGGATAGTGCCCAGATAGATTTCTCTTCTACAAATGTAAACGATAGAGTAAAATAAATGCTTTAGTGAAATGAAAATGAATTAGTATCTCATTTATTGCTGCTATAACATAAACGCTAACAGGAACTTGAATATGAGCAATCCAAGTCATTTCTGATTCCATTAAAATTTAAACTTGAAGTCTGTTGTATTAAACTATGTTGTTAGCAAGCACTCTTTCTGTTGTGGGGTTCATCCAAAGCGAGGAATAACTCTTGAACCCCATGGCATGTTTCAGTATTAGCACAAAATTACAGCGATTCACTTCAATCACATCACACATCAAGTAAACAGCATGGTTCTTTAATGAAAATTTGCAGAAGAGATAATTCTCAGAATCATCAGAGGAGCTGGCGCGTGTGTGTGTGTGTGTGTTGGGATCAGAACCCTCTGAAGTCCAGGACTGCAAGATTTGTGTAAATAACCCAAGTTTTTATCTCTTTTCTGGAAGGGAAGTCACTAAAACACTTCATACATGATTGCAAATGCGAGTGTGTCACACCCAATACATCATTCATCCAGCCATAACATGATCCTTGGGAATCCCTTGTCACACAAATACATGTGTATTATGTACACATGTACAACATGTGTATACAATGAGGCAATTACAAAAATGGATTAAATAGTGTGTGAAAACGATATTGGAGCAAATTTCTGTACAACAAAGGCATTCGAATAAAGATTGCATCCCTTGAAGATCCTTGGAACTGTTCATTTGTGGAACTGTATGATGTGTATTTCATAGAGATAATTATTTCTCCAAATCTACAAGTCCAGCAGCTGCACTTGGATATCTTAAAGTTCCCATGAACCTTAAAAGGTGTGATCCATCCATCTATCCATCTTCCCATCCATCAGTGCCCCTCGTGACATCGATCTGGATGAGAAACATCTGGAAATATCTCACAAACAGCATCTGTCTCTTGTATGTGTTGCATGTGTGTTCTTACACGTGTTTCTCCATGGTCTACAGACCGACAAGTGTACTTCAGTATATGTTCCTGTGTGTGTGGTGCATGCTTGAACACATGTGTGTATGTGTCTTGATTAGACTCAGGTGTGTTTAGGAACCTGGGATCTGTTCACATTCCTGAACCTCATCCGATCTGGTGATATGTTTTCCTTTTTTCTCCACCCTCCGGCGTTTGTTGATGAGGAACACATGTCCAAGCTGAGCTGAAATGAAAGCTGCAAACACGCCGTTCTCCTTTAATGGACATTTAGCCTCTGCTAGCACAGCATCAGGATTATGGACAGGATTTTATTGTGCCTAAAAACAACATTAGGCCCATAAACAACAAAAAATGCTTTTTATTAAAAACATTTAGGGCTTTATAAAGAACCCAGTGTGCTTCACTGTTAGGTAAAGACAATTAGAGGATTTGGTGCCTATCTCCTGGGAAACGTGATGTTTTTGTTTAAATCGAGGCTGAGGGTTTCCACTCCTGCATGCTAGCAGTCTTCCATTTCTGTATTTAGCACGGCCTTGTCGACTTCCCCTCATCACATCCTCCTGGATAGTGTGGAACAGGAAACTCACGTATCATCATTCTTGTTACTTTAGCATTCAAACTGACTTTTATGTAACACACACTGCATCTGATGTAAAACAGCTAGTTAGGATGCTAATAAATGATCTACTGTGTACAGCAATAGAGATAGACTTCCAGAGTGATCGTTAAAGTACATGTCTATACAATGAAATGGAAAAAACTGAGGAATAATAGTTTTTTCCCCCCCCTGTTCATTTTCTCTAGTAATGCTCCTAATGCCATTTGTAAGAATCCACAGCGCCCGAATCGAAACAACCAATCAGAGCCAGGAGGATTGTCTGACGAAGTGTTAATCACTGCTCGTGCATACGCTGGTTAGCATTGCAAGTTGCTGAAAACATCTCCGTGAAGTGCCCAGGCGGTCATTTCTGTTTGGTGTTTGTCCTGATATTCACGTGTGCCTGTGCTCGCACAGCGACATGTCCTAATAAGTGGTTTCCTTTTTATTTAGCACTATTCACAACAGTTTCTAAGCACTGAAATAAGTGTGTGCTAGTTCTTTTGCCGAATAGATATCGCTGTAGAATAGTTTTCATGTCGAAAAGCTTGAATTTTGCTGGTTTGCTGGCCAGCAATTTAGCAACATTAAATTGAATTAAAATAAAATATATTCACATAATCTTGATAAATACCAAATCTTATGCTGCAAAATCACAATAGATCAATTAAAATGTTGTTTGGCTTACAGATGTTTTACCGCTCATCATTTATGATAAAGTCAGTCCTCTGTTTAATATGTATATTCCCTCTACAGAAAAAAAAACAGATATTATATACCATTTAAAGGAGGTAAGTCAGTAGGGTCAGTGGGGTCAGTGAAGGCTGCACTGTTCCTTCAGTTGTTTATAGCCAGGTTTCACAATGCGAAATGGCCAAATAATCCACTTAATATTATTGCGGCTTTTGGAACTTATGCTGGGTGCAGTGTCTTCAAATGCAGCCTGGAAACCTGCTGTTTATGTGTGTGCTCCATGCTGTGCATATGCACAAAGACAGCCTCCTCTGCCCTGCACTTTGGAAGTGGGGCTGTAGCGCAGCGGAGAGGAAGGGGGAGGGTCCTGGAAGTTGCAATTGTTCAAATTTTCAAATACGGTCTCTGTTTAATCATACTGACTTCAACTTTAACTGAAAAACTGTTATTGCAGGTTTGGATTTAACAACAAAAAATAAATTCAATTTATGTGTGCAGTGACACTGCACATGAGAACACTGTATACTTGTGTCTGCGTGCGTGTGTGCGCGTGTGTGCTGGATTCGCTCAAGTACACAAAAGTATGATAAGAATGTTGCCAAGAGGCGATGCAGAGACTTGCCTTCTCTTTCCCTCGAACGGGAATTCATCACCTCAGGTTAATCACCAAAACCTGAAAAACACACACACACACACATCACTTGATTAAATACTGATACATTATTCAACTTAAGTTTGAAGTCACATCAATTTTATTTATTTATTTTATTTTTGTATTTTCTTCGATGAGTCTACAAATCACATGCACAAAATCATTTCTGGGGCAGAATTTCTACAGATTACTGCAATCCAACAAATGGTTGAACACTCTGTGACCCGGAAGCTCTCTTTAATCATACATGCAATTACAGGCGGTTTTTTACTATCCATAAACGTCAAATGTATTTTTCAGCTGGTGTGATATGAAGTGAAATTCAGGTGTGTTTTGGAAAATTCCACAAAAACATTTATAATACATAATCTTGATAAATACCAAATCTTATGCTGCAAAATCACAATAGATCAATTAAAATGTTGTTTGGCTTACAGATGTTTTACCGCTCATCATTTATGATAAAGTCAGTCCTCTGTTTAATATGTATATTCCCTCTACAGAAAAAAAAACAGATATTA
>JAQMYM010000005.1:3474826-3511688 GCA_030014255.1 Parauchenoglanis ngamensis | reverse complement strand
AGAGGGAGGAGGAGAAGAAGGAGGAGGAGGAGAGGGAGAAGGAGGAGAGGGAAGAGGAGAAGAAGGAGGAGGAGGAGAGGGAGAAGGAGGAGAGGGAGGAGGAGAGGGAGAAGGAGGAGAGGGAGGAGGAGAAGAAGGAGGAGGAGGAGAGGGAGAAGGAGGAGAGCGAGGAGGAGAGGGAGGAGGAGAGGGAGAAGGAGGAGAGGAAAGGGAAGGAGGAAGGAAGGAAGGATTTTTAAGAACAGTTTAAGCCTAAGAATGGGAGGGGAAAAAAAGAAAAAGAGAGAGAGGAAAATAGATGAAAAACAGAAGAACAAATAAATGATTATTTTTTTAAGTAAGAAAAAGAAGAGAAACGAAAACATGAAAACAAACAAATAATAGACATTTCTTTGGACAGACAAAGCCCTAGGAAAGGGAGAGAGAAACAAGAAAACAAAATAGGGATTGAGGGGTAAAAAGATAAAAAGAATGATTTTGAGTAGGAAAAAAGAGAAAAACAAGCAAGCAAACAGACAAATGTTATACTCATGTGCTCAAACAAATGAAATATAATTTGGTTTATTTATTAAACTTTGTTACATCACAAGATTGTCTTCGGTCACTTGAGCTGAATGGGTTTAATCGAAACTGTAAAAAAACAGAAAACATAGACTGATAAATCAAGTCAGCATGGACCTACATTCAGGATTTAAAGGCCTTAAAGAGGTAATAAATATCCAGAATAATTACTGCACATGTCTAAATAACAAGACTAATATTTATATAGTAAAACAATAAAATATTTAAATTGTTAAATTAACCTGTGCTGTGCTTTTTACAGCTAAAGAAGTCTCTAATAAGCCACAATCAGTCCTCGAAGCCGATTTAACACTTTAATCAGGAGTGTTAAAGTAAGCCATCACCCTCTGCAGTGATTATGATCACATGGTTTTAGACACTTCATCTGAGATTTCTCACAGATTGGACAGATTGGATGTGCTAAACGCAGTCATGCATAATTCACTGTTTGACGCCATCATGTGCTCATGAGCAGTTTTATCCAGTGGAATGAAAATCCGGAGGCAACAGCAAGAAAATCAGATGGTGAGCAGCAGACAGTCAGCCGGCTCGCTGTAATGAGGACGAGACGAGAAGCAGGACACCAACAGAAGCACAGCGCATCATTTGGGAGAGTTCATTAGCTCAAGAGATTAGCTTGGGTGAAAAAATTGAAGTGTTTAACATAGTGACTGATATCTGCTTCTTTCATTCACTTGTTGCTCACGTGCACTTTTGTAAATCTGTGTAGTCCTATGTGTAGCACCTTGGTCCTGGAGGAACCAAGGAACGATGGAACTGTATCATCTGTATATGGCTCGAATGACAAAAAAAGCCACTTGACTTGACTGGAAGCTCATGTACTATGTAAGCTTTAACAACACAGTGCTGCCCTCTGGTGGTGATCTAGAGGTATTTGTGCCAAATTTACAGAATGATGGCGTGAGGAATAAAGTCTGGGATTTGATACTCTTTGGGTTGTAACCTGGTCGAAAAAAAAAGAAGCATGATTTTACATTAAATATACAAGCAGACAGATGTTCAAATGATTTCGCTTAAACTTGAACATGTAGAATAATCTCGGCTTGAGGAATAAGCTGATCAGATTTCATCAGCTGTCCTGTATTGATTAAGTAGCAGACTAGAGGAGGTCCAATGTGTCTTAATTACATGACAGTAATGTCCATATTTGCAAACAGATGTGTGTACTGACATAAAATAAAAATAAAAATCAAGTGTGATGTTGCCAAATCATTCATGTCTCAGTGTTCACAAGGCTTTACAATTGTGCCAAAGTACAAATAAATACAAAGGTCATTATTATTGTACAATTTCATTGCTACTGTAATTCACCACCCAGACAGCAGAGGGCTCTGAAATTACAAACTGTTCCTGTAATACGTACACTACAGGCCAGAAGTTTGGGCCATGCTTGGATTTAACAAAGAATAAACGATACAAGCTTTTCTTACAAGTACATTTTAGAAATACATCAAATAAATGGAACCGGTTTTGAAGTGTAATTTAACAATATGCATTTACATTGTAAGTGCAATTTAACAAATGCGAGCACTCAAAAATGTGCTTTCCTTTGGACTGGATATAATTGTGAAGAATGCTTGGGATCATTATCCTGTCGAATGAAATTTTGTCCAATGGTATGTAAAAGAAGGAAGTGTGTGATGCTGAAGAATTGAGTGATAATCTTTTTTCATGATCCCTTTAATTTGGACAAAGTCTCCAGATCTTCCTCCCCAAAACACCCCCACATGGTCACCGATCTACCTCCACGTTTAACGCTACCTCCACAAATCACTGATTGCACCTTTAAAGTTCAATCATAATTCATTCAGGTTAGCAGTGTCACCTGTGTGGGGTTCAGTTTGCCTTATTGTTGCTGTGAGCATGCACGGATGTCAAATCGTATCTATTCCTTCCTTTGTTTTCCATTACTATCCTTAGATTTTGTCTTAAAAGAAATATACAAGTTTATAAAGAGATGATATGAAAATCACAGAGAACAAAAAAAAACAAAAAAAAAATCCTTTTTCATACGTCATAAGATCAGTGGTTAAGCAGTGATTATGAAAATAACACATTAGATTTTGGAGAAGAGGAAGGAGGTAGCAACGCCAAACACTGTTATCTGATTAAGATAAAGAAAGTAGAGTTTAATGATGAGTAATAAGATCACATAATCAAGAGTTTTCTGGTCCAAGAAGGCCTAATATTCAAAACAAGTCACATGGATCAAATTCGTAAAAATACTTTATGGAAAAATAAGCGATTGCGTCCGAGATGAGACCTGGCAGGTTCCGAGTCAAGGCTGAATTAATGTCAGTTTATCAGAGAGCTCGGAGTCATGATCAGTAGTTATAAAACTATAATAAGGGTTTGAAGGTATCTGTTGGCAGAAATGGAGTCTATATTCCATATAGATATACTTATGGATTTCATTAGTATGTTTTCATCAGTGTATAATTACCTGTAACTACGGATCGTTGTGTTTCCGTATGTTTAGAACAAGCCCTTTATATCTACACAGGGGGCGGGTCCACCTCTACGGAGCCGCCATGTTGCGCTGCTACAGCAGCCCAGAATGGACAAACCTCTAGAGAGCGCCATTCGCACTTTGCATTTTTACAAATGGCAGCGTGAATCTGGACGGAAGCACCAGAAGGCAACAAAGAATAATAATGGAAGACTAGGAAAAAGAAATGAGAGGAATCAGTGTTTGCTGGTGCTGGATAACAAGTTAGAGGACCTACATTTCCAAAACTGCAGGATCATTCTTATTATTTAGCATGGAAAAGGTAAGGAAGTGTGACCATAAATACTTGGAAGTACGCTATGGGCACCTCACAGCCACCGTACGCACTAATACGCACTTGGATAGGGAGATGGTTGAATCCTACATAGTGGACCGTTAAGTAAAAACCCGACTAAATTAAAGGAACCCGAGTTCTTGAATCTGACTGAAAATAAAAATAAAAATAAAATCACAGCTGCATATTAAGGCGGTTGTTCTATTTAACATTTACGGAAGTAGTCTCCAGTGTTAGTGTTAGTTAACAGGCAGCTGCAAGTCTTCCGACACAAGGAAATGTATAGTTTATAGTTTCTTGGCAACAAATTTATTAACCGCAAGAAGAAAAAAAAAAGAGGCTTGTAAGGGAACAACTGTTTATAGCTGCTATAACACAAGTGACTAATTTACTTTGTAGACAACATGAAACATGACTATAGGCATTCTTTAATAAAGTGAAAATTGTTGTGGTAAAAGTGGAATAAAACGCTTTGGGACTTGCAGTTATCGGGAAATAATCAACTTCAGGGTGGTAACAATACCTCCTCTTTACATCAGGCCTCATCACACAACCCTTACATATAACGGCACGTCCCCAAGCGCTTTATTCCTTAGCTGAAGGATGGACGATAACTTATAATATATAAACATACTTTGCTATAATACAGGAGTGTATATTTGCCTCAATAACGGTACAGTGTGATTAAATCTGACATGATTATGTTTTGATGGTGTAAAGGAATTAAGAACGGTCCCTTTGTACGAAGCCTCAGTCTACATTCTAAAAATTCAAAATTAATCTCTAAAGCTGATTAAGAAAATGTGCGCCAGTTTCCTGACCCACAATACGACATCTCTAATTTGGCTAAACTGATTAGCCACAAAAGTGGAACAGCCACGAAGTCATGAAATTCTGTTACTTAACCCGTCTAGCCTCACAGGCCCTTTTTGCGAATCAGGAACGCACACTGATTAGAACAAAAACAACAAGAAGAAAGCACTTTTCTAAAGGGATTCAGTGCCTCTGCATAAGTATTCAACCCCCTTGACCTTTTCCACATTTTGTAGTGCTACACCCTGGAAGTAAATTTGGGATTATGGGTCATGAAGATACATAAAGTCTAAATAGCTTGCGAAATTATTCATACATAAAAAATGTAAAACCCTCTCGATGCAATCAGTTGCCGTGAAAAGTGAGTTACATGGACTCACCCTATGTCGTGTCACGTGAGATCAGTGTTTACATTTACAATATTTTAGCACATGCCATTATCTAATACACCCGTCTCAGGAAGGCCTAGATTTTGTTAGAGAACATACGTTAAAAGAAAATCACCATCATGAAACCAAGGAGCTATTGAAACAAGTTCTTGAAGAGTAGCATTCAGGATTTCGTTAGAATAAATATCCCGAACTTTCAACGACCTACAGAGCAACATTAAATCCATTATTTATCCGTTACCTAAAATTCAGTGAGCGGGTAAATAGGGAATTAGTCAACGTAGCAGTCAAGACGTGCAGGTTAGCTCGGAATGAGCTGGATAGATCCTCAGACGTGAGAAGCAGATCAGAGGACAACTAAAGCCTTGCTGCTATGAGGCATGGTGGTGGTAGCAGCATCATGCTCGTGTTACCTTTGGCCTCCTGGTTGCGTCTTTGATCGGTCCCCCCTCTCGACCTCGTCACTGGCCTGGTCTAGGCTGAGTCAGCGTACATGTGAACATCTAATTAAAGATTTCCCACCAATACGAAGCAGGCACATGAACAAACATTGACGCTTAGATAACAGGCTGAACATGATGCAACGACAGAATACACAGGAATGGCGAGGCTCCACATACAATACCATTTAAGTTTTATTTTTATTTAAATCAGGCAGACAAATACAATCAAATGAAAAGATGCATGACAGTCAGTCAGTAACAAAGAAGAACAGTAGAAGAAATACAGGCAAATTCATGTTAAAAAAAAAAAAAAGTCAGTGTCTCCTTGTTGTCATAAAATTGGCTTTGATTATAAGTTTGTGGCACCCTTTTAAAACGTCTTGATGGGTTTTAACGGTTAGAGAAAACGGAGACCTGAGTCACTTTGCTAAAAGACGCAATAAACAGGACAGATTTGGACACAAGTCTGTGCCGCGTCCGAACTGTCCGAAGCACTTGGAGCGGAACTGCGTTTCTGTTCGTATAAATCTAACATACGGTCAAATTTTTGGTCCGTATCAGCAAGTGTTCACTAACATAACCAGGGTAATCTTCTTCTTATTTTTTGCGAGCATCCAGGGAGGTTTAAGAGTTCAGAGAGAAGCAAATATTCATGTCATGACTGTACGCATTAAAATATGAAAAAAAAGATAATCCTTATGACACGTTCATTCAAGTTGATCAGCATGCCGAATCAGCTCTGTCCTGATTGAACAATTGTTCCAAAGCCTGAACTCTTTCTCAGCTAGCAAGTTTCACTGGTTCATAAATAATAAATGTCAAACCTATATAGTCTATAAATATAGTCATTTGTCATTGACCATTTATTCATCTAGCCTGATGTGTAAACATTACTTCAGAGGAACAAAGAGGGTTTTTTTTTTCCTTTTTCTCTTTTTTTTTTCTTTCTTTTTTTACAGCAAGCAGGCACAATGTGCAATTTTTTTGGTTTTTCGGTTCAGCAGTAAGAGAACGTGTAGGAAAAAAGGGCCGACAGTGCATTTCAACGTTCCCCTCAGACTCGGCTTAGAGCGCACGAGTGCCAAGTCGAGGGAAAGAGGACTCCAGTGTCTTGATTACAAAGGTGAGCAGGGTGTGTTTGCGACACCTACCCAGCAGGTGTAACTGTAACATAGATAAGACCTCGGTCGTGCCCTGGCAGTGAAAGAACAGCAGGAGCGATTATTAAAGGCCACTGCTCTTGGCCATGGGTAAGGAAAAAGATAAGCATGTCATGCTCATGGATCTCTGACAAACAACCCCATAGAGAAAGGCAAACTATAAACAAACTACATTGCCCAATTCGGTTTCATTCCTTATCAAAATGTGTCACATTAGGCACAGGCAGATGAATACTGAGACGGGAAAAACGCTCTTCTTTAGAATCTCTCTTTTTTTTTCAGGGTGTTTTGGTGTCGTACAGCTTCCATTCGAAGAGGTGAACGGATTTAAGTGGATGCAGCATGATGCGCTTTGGCTAGACGGACAGTAATGTGTTGTCTTGATTAAACTCAAAACATAAAAACTGACTGTCTAAAGAAATAAATAACCTATCATACATACAATAGAGCCATTTAACAGCAGTCATCACATGACCAAGAAAAGTACGGGCCACTTTCCTGACCCACAATACTTCTTCTCTGACCTAAATTCACTAAAAACTGATAAGCAGAACTGCAATGAACTTGTTTCATTCTACCTTGTCTGCAGACCACTGATAATCCACAACCAAGAAGCCAACAATATTATCCCTTTACTGTGTAATGTTTTAGCTTAACCTTCATGATTCAAGCTTTTGGAGGGAAAAAAAGGCAGCACAAGCAGTTTTCAACAACACTTACCGTTCTAGATCACTCAAGCTACAGATAAATAAAACTAATAGAAGATGCACAACTACGGTGATCGAGTTTCATTTTTTCTAACACGGCAAGTTCAAACCAGCTGAACTTCCATTATTCCAAGCATCTTTAGCATGAACTAAATCAATGACCACACCATGGCACATCAATGACCGTGACAGAGCAATGTATGGTCAGTGTGTGAAGACCTATAACACTATTGGAGATATTCATAAACATAAGGAATTTTGAAATGTTCTACATTAGCTATGATAACTTCAGATGTGACCACCTCTCAGACATGATCATCAATAATAATAATAATCATCGTAGCTGCCAAATATAGACTAGCAACCCTGAGGTTGTTGAAAGGCATCGTGTGAACTTTTAATGACAATTTAAAGCGGGGTCTTTAAGCCACGCCCAGATTTTAATCATGTCCTGCGGACTTCTTGGGTGAACCAGCATCAGGCTCTTATAGGCACACGGGTTGTTCCGGTATTTCTCCTCAATGCCGAACGTACGAAAACCCTTGTGCTTCTCCGGTGCAAGTCCCAGCTTCCTCAGGCACATGCCCGTGTAGACGTCATCAATGGGGTACAGTGGCACCCTATTCATGATCCCATGGAGCCTCTTGGCCACTTTTCCGGAGTAAAGGTACCCTCCACCACCTGCGTATGGTGGATAGCTCCCTACAAAAATGCTCTCAGGGATGTAGTACTTAACTTTCTTGTCCCGGTGAGGTCCAGCATTTGTTATCACGTCCCCAACAAAAAGGTCCTGTGCCTCGGCAGGGGACAGACCCTTGAGGAAGTTTATAATGCGTAAAGTGTTGACAAAGACATCATCATCACCCTTGAATATGTAGCTAGCATTCGGACAGCGAGTGTTGAACCACTCAAGGAAAAGGACCTCTTTAGCGGTCAGGTTAAAAAAGGAGTCCCTGTAGTCCCACTGAAGGATATCTCCATGCATGGCGCTCTCATGCATCAACATCGGCGATAAGTCTGGGAAGTGGTCCACAGCAGTGGCGTTGCCAAGGAGGAATACAGTAACAACGGTCTTGTTTGCCAAGAGACCGGCTCGACCCCAGGACTCCCGTATCGCCTGACGCCGGTCGAAATGTGACGCCAACGATTTGATGGCCAGCAGCAGGAACGGATGATCTCCGCATATCTGCGGTTGGTCAACGACCATGCGATACGACCTGCATCGCATGTACAACAAAAAGTCTTTAAACCGATCCGGAAGCAAGCTGAAATTCTTCACTTGGGTCATAACGTGGAAGTCCGGCTGGCAGGAGTCTTGGGCGACCGTGTCGTTGAGCCAGTTCGGCAGAAGGCCGCCGGTTGTGGCGTTTGGTCCCTTCATGATCGGGTTGTTTAAATGGTCCAGCTTCTGCTGCTGGCGGTTCCAGAAGGCCTCGTTGGGGGCCAGTTTGTTCCAGAACGGTTTGGTGGGGATTCGAATTTTGTGCCGGCCATTTTTATCTTGGCTGGCGCTTCTCGAAAACAGGATGAAGACGAACGCGGTCATTATGGTCATCACGACGACCTTGAGCTTTCTTCGAGGTCCGTGCATGGTGCTAGCATTCATCACCTAGACAACAGAAATGCAGAGACATATGTTAGATGATAGTCAACACAAAGTAAAGCTTGATCATTAAAGATTTAAGGATTTCTGGGAAACTAGACATTCAAGCAAGTAGATATTGTCAGAAACATTGACAAAACAATTATCTTACATAGCCGAGTAATTATCTTACACATCCATGTCAAGTGATTTAAATTAGTGACCGTGATTAGAGCTTGGTTTAGTGTTGTTCCACATGCAATGGGTTAAGTTGCGCTGTCTCTCACCCCGTCTCTCACCCCGTCTCTCACCCCGTCTCTCACCCCGTCTCTCACCCCGTCTCTCACCCCGTCTCTCCCTCTCCTCTGATCTAAGGCAACCTTGACTTAGCAACCAGACAGGTAAAGCCGCACTGCAGTTGTATGTATGACCTTGACCTCCCTATTGTGTGCAGTTTTCCGCTTCCCTACACACAAACAGTTCCCTTCAACTCCTTCCCCCTTTTATTTTTGCTTTGTTTTTGTTTGTGCTCATTCACTCGGTCTCTGCATCTCTGTCTTGTGACTCTCTTTCCCTCATGACAGAAGTGCTTTAGGGAACCACACAAATCCCATCGAACAGACTAGAGCAGCTGAATGCAATTACAAAAACAGCAGACAAGTAGACCTCATAAACTACTGTATGTATCAGTAGCAGACTGTGGTAGAGCCACTTTTTTATGGATTTCTCTCTTAAACATATCAAATTATCAGATTGCAATAGATGCCGAAAATATGAACAGTGTTATAAATAAATAAAGGGTTTTCTTCCCCTCGGCTGAATTTCATTCCTTACTTAAAACCTTAACAGCGAAATGGAGTTATTAAGTGCATAATAAAAACCCTACTAGTTGTCTGAAAAACAGGGCCAGCAATTGTTTCTGCTGGTGTCTACTGAGAAAAGTCTAATTCAAAACAGAAATAGGAAAAGGTGTGGTCCACATAAACCGAAAGTCCTTCTTCCATATAAGGAGTCTTAAGAGGAAAAATGTAAGTCTTATGTAAGTCGCTCTGGATAAGGGCGTCTGCCAAATGCTGTAAATGTAAAATAAATTTTACACCAAAGTATGATTAATTACTGTCAATAAAGAACAATTCAGGATCAGGAAATTTTTTATCCAGTTCAGGAGAATCCTGCATCTTCAGAAGTAAAAGTAAATAGATCGAGATTACCAATATTAAACAGTCACAGTCCAGCCTGAGAACAAAAAAAAATAACCTCTGCTGAATAAACTTGTCTGTGTATTAAAATCGCTGCAGTCTCATTGCTCCCACTCAATGTACTACACAGACATTAGGGTGTGTTCGAGTTGACGTCTTCATCCTTAATTAGTCAAGCTATTTATTACTTTACATGACAGGAAAGGTGCAAGACACCTTGATTTGAATACTTTCTGCATGATGTGCTGGTCTAAAAGAACAGCAGCCGAAAGATAAGCTTGACCACGGCTTTAAAGGTGACACATTCCTTGATTTGAGCTGTTAATACGCATGTACTTTGTACAATTCTGATTTTTTTTTGCTCACATCGGATTTGCCTATGTTGACGGTCCATCAAACTGTAATGAGAATGCATCTGTTCTCCGAAATGCCACGCATGAGCACACGTTATTATCAACGAAAAATATTTGTGAGACGAGTCATGGTGTTAAAGCCGACAAAACGTACGCACGGCATTTTACTCAGGAGGACGGCAAATAGTGCTACCTTGACGAAAAGCGCTACCCTAGCATGAATAAATGCTACCAATAGCAGAGAATGAACTTGATTTTAGCCATAGCCCTTAACCAAACCCTAACCTCAACCCTAAGACTTCAAGCTTAAAAGTGAACCCTGAAGTTTTATAATTAAACCGAACAAATAGCAGATCACGAAAAGTAGCACAAATTGACAGAAGCTCAGCGCACGCATAGAGGCAAAAAGCCACAGGACTTCCCATGAGTTCTCATTCAGGTCCGAATCGGATATGTATCGGATTCAGGACCACTTATAAAACCGAGTCAAAAGGGGTGACCGTTCCAACTTCCCGAGCTGACGATGAGTTTTATTTGTTCTGCGTTACAAGCTTCAGTCGAACGCAGCACAAGAAATGTCGCGTTTTTAAATACACTGACAAATTCAACAAAGTCAGATGCTTTCAATGTTGCTCCCTTCTAGTGTGGCAAACAAAGGGCCCTTCTATCCACTTCATCCGTTTATCGCCCGAGGGATACACTGGAGACACGCACAAGCGGACCATACACCTCAGCCGAGTTTCTAAAGCTGGAGGACTAAAGCCTGGATGAGTCCAGTACTGAAACATCACAACTGCCTCTACTCAAACAACTCCGCTGTTGTCCGTTAGCAGACAAGTTTAATCAGGTGTAGCGCTGCAGGAGAAACCACAGTGTGGCAGGCCGGAATAATGACTGGAATAGAATAAAAGAGGTAGTGAAAGAGCAAACTGAATGGGAAATTGCTATGAATAAAGAACCCTTAAACAGAGGAAGATCACATCTTTAGATATACAAGCAGTTAGGGTTGGGCATGAGATCATAAAAGCACACGCACAAACTAGAAACGCAAGTCAGATTTTAATGCAATTAACAGATTTTAACATTTAAAGCTGACAGAGCCAGAGTCGTGTCTTTGCGACGTCACATATGATGGTTCAACTTACTGGTTATGCTTTAAAAAGGTCAGCGTAAACGGTGTCAAATTTGAGTGAACTTCCTGTGTGGTGTGAAGGTGTCAATCCAAGCGTGTGGCACTCCACCCAAAGCGAAGCCGCCTGCAGGCAAAGCGGCTACCCTTTGGGAAACCATGGCTCCGCTTTCACAAAGCCATTGATCATCTACAAGCAGCCTAGAAGAGATGCTAATCTGTGCTGAATTACAAACCTGTGCTGCAACCACGCCATCCAATTTCATCACGAAAAGCCATCTGATTAAGTTTTAGCATGCCTGATAGTGAATATGTTATTCTGAGGTATGTATGCACTTGAGGTACTACACAAAACACACAGCTGAGTGGATAGCACTTCAATGCATGTTCACGAATTCATCGTTTCAGACTTGAAAGTGTCTCCAAATGCAGGAATCTCTCAATAACGGCATCGAGCGACACCAACTGACTTCACAGAGGTTTTGCATTTCATTTTGTTATGACTTGTTAGTAGGAAGTGTTACCTGTTGTCAGGGGAGATGGCAGGCAGGTGTAACAGGTGTATATGGTAAAGGTGTCCACGTCGGGCTTTACCCCATCCTAATACTTGGGCAGATGAGAACTGGAGCGAGGTAGCAAATCTGTGGTGAAAACAGAAAAACCTACATGTATTAACACACATCTCATTTAGGGACTTGGAGGCGGAACCGCAGCCAGAATAATCAGGGCGGCTTACTAATTATGTAAGCTAGCCAATTTAGTCACACACACACACACACACACACACACACACAGCAGCAGGCTGAACATGCTCGGTCAATCATACTAGATCATAACCTCCTTCTCCATCTCTTATTCATTTTTATTTTTTAAATCAGCACCCTAATCTGCCACATTTGCGCCTCGGTCCCCACAGCCATTGTTCTTTATTTGCTTGACTGGCAGTCCAAAGAACCTGCTCTTTCCAAAACCTAAACACTGCTTTATCATTCAACAGCACGATTACTGTTTTTAAGAACACATCTAACACCGATTCAATAGATTTTACCTCTCTACACTCCAACAATCTGTACGACTGGCAACACTTCAATACTCAGAAAAGCGACTGTTCCAAGCAGACGCGCCTTACAGCAGTGGGAAGGAAAAGACCAAGCTGCGTTCTTCTCACATGTGAATACGACGAGCTCAACCTTTACACGCCCTAAACAGAGAAATGGACCTAAACCACATTAGGAGTGATGTTAACACAAATTTACACAGCTTGCAGTCTTTGTACTCAATCTACCTCAGACACCTGGAAAAGACGTGTGTGTGTGTGTGTGTGCGTGTGTGCGTGTAAGTAAACACAGGAAACACAGAGCAGGGCTATGTACGCTGGATAATAAGAAGAGAAGGCTTGGAGTAAGTAAAGCTCAACTTATCCTGGTGCTTGGAAAGCTCCAAACACTTAATGTGGAAAGCTATCATCAATTTTCCAAACCCGGCTCGGTAGGAGCCGCTTGGGCAAGAACCAGATTTACACAAACTTTCCACTTGCCTCAAAGTGCCTGAGTTATACAACTCCGTGCAGACTTGCCTACATGGATTTCTCTTCTAACGGTTTACAAAAAAAAAAAAAAAAAAAAGCTCCAGTTAATCACCGCTGTTCTTACTGTTAACATTTGCTCAATTTGTATTTGATGTCCTGAATGTGCAACACACAAGTTGCATGATGCTAACTGGTAGTCAAAATCATTTCACTGAAACATTAGCCTACATAGCCTTGAACCAGAGCAAGCCATTTTCCGCAATATATTGCGCAAGAATTTCCAGGAAGCTTCCATGTGTGTATTTATATATTCGTTTATATTTGGACACCAAACGTCTTTGCTGATCACCTTTTGTTTGCGTATAAACTTTTTTCCCCCACCTAAAGCCAAAGTCAATTCAATACAGAAAAAGAATGCCACGCAAAAAAACCTCAAAAACCCCACACCCTACGAAAGTCAGAACTGCCTGTACATTACACCATCACTTTTTTTTTACATTTGTAGCAAAATACTACTTCACATTTTCTCTTACCGGTACTTATATGACTGAAACACTTATTGCCACATTTCAGCCAACTCGAAGCTTGGTTTCTCCCTCGGGGCTTTACAGAACACAAACTAAACCCGGCTTCTTACTGTGAACATGGCACCATCCTCAAATGCTTGAGTGCGAGTCACAGAGCAAACTGGAAAAACACTCAGATGACTGCTAGCAGCGCCTGAAGCTTCAGCTAAATATTTAGGCTGCGGAAAACTTTTATTCAGCGCCAAATGTCAAACACGCGTTCCTCAAACACGCTTCTGAGTACTGGAACGGCAAGTTCAACTGCTGCACATCAAGACTACTTACAGTACGAGTGTGTGAAATACAGACCGAGAGATAGATTGATGTCAAGGAAGTGAGATACGCAGTTTAAGATGCAGGTAACATGATCAGCTCTACCACTTTCTACACTCTCCTTGAAATGCAATAGAAAATGAGTAGGTATTTATGTAAATTATGACCCATGCAGGGGTTCTCGACCTTTTTTTTTTTTTATAAACGAGTCAATGACCCCATTTTAAGGCCAGCATGACGCATTAATCAGGTTCACGTTTTTCATGTTGTGTAATAATTACATGAAAAGCCCTGGCGCATTCATTTCTGTGCTGGTGCCGGCTTGCTCATTAGGGCTATATAAGTATTTATGGATAAATTAATAGATTTGTAAGTTTAACGTTTATAACTGGAATTTATTTATTGCTGTGAAGCTGCTTTGTGACAATGTCGCTTGGTAAAAGTGCTACACAAATAAAATTGAATTGAACTGGAAATATTCCTTCCATCCAAACAGAATTGTAGTTTTACTCTCCGGCCACACAGGGAACTTGCCATCTCCTCCAACAGATGGGGACGCTAATGACATTTTAATTTGGATAAAGATAATAATAATAATAATAATAATAATAATAATATAAAGTTAAGATATTGAGATATCTCCGCATCTCAATTGACTACAAGGTAGAAGACCCATGCATGAATGACTCCAGCTGGATGAATTTGCCTGCACCCTGCTACGGTGTGTACATACAGTATTTACACACACACACACACACACACACACACACACACACTACAGCACAGCGTTCCTGATGCTACAGAGATCACGACACATCCTGATCAGGCCTGAGAGCGAGAGAACACTGCCTCACTGCTTAGATCTTATCTATCTATGAGCAAGACAGACTGCGAGCTGGACAGAACATCCTCGGACGTGATGAAGAACGATCCGTTAGTTCTCAGTTTTAAACTGATGTGTGTATGTGGTTCTACGTCAACTCGGAGCATTATGCAGTCGTACAGGGGCCTTCACCACCATCACCACTTTCACACAAAAAACAAATCCTTGTCATGTTTGTGAACCCTGTTGTCTCAGCCAATGCAGGCATGTTTCTGCAGATGGTGGGATGTATGACTGCTCTTCTGAAGAACTCATTTCTTTATCGTTCACTTGACCACCCGCCCACACACACACGCATGCATGCACACAAATGCAGCACTGCTCTACTGGATTTAGAATGCAAACACAAGCTAAACGATTGAGAAAAGGTAAAAGCTAGAGATTTCAGGGACACAAAATTAGATCAGTTGGTGACAATAACGTACAATAAATTGTTTAAATGTATCTGTATGTACGCACATTTGTTAAGTAAAGAATAAAACACTTTGTTGTGTGAAGTTATAAGAAAATAATCCATGACCCAGAAGTGTGATGCAGGAGGAGTTACTGTGCCCACACAAAGTGCTTTATTCCTCTTATACCACAGCAACTTGTCAATGATCGCAATTTTTTAATTTATTCCTAAGAGATTAATTTTATTCCTTTTATTATGCCTTTGTATTATAATGCAGGTTATGCATTTTATTCATTTACAGTTACTTTTAAGGTAGTGGAAAGTCCAAAATGCTAGTTTATCATCGCTTACATTATATCAGCGATAAACACACCTACTGTCACAGCATCTCTTTTTTTCTTTCTTCACATAATGAATACAAAAAAAAGAGAAAAAAAAAAGCAGCTCGTGATGTTATCGTGGAAACCAAGAAGAACAAGCTCGTCTGTTCTGAAGACTTCCCTACGGCGGAAAACTTGATCAGTTGTCATCTCTACACGGAGTACGTCTCCAAGTCACGCAGACATCTCTCAAGAAAAAAAAACAGTTTTCTACAGCTTTAACAAACACAGCTGGAAAATACCGTCAGCTTGTTTAACGGCGTCTGAACCATCACTGATCAAGTGCGATTTCCTTTCACAGCGAAAGTCCTGCTTTGATTAGGTTATTAAAAAGCTACACGCTAATAAATTCCGCTCGTATAACGGCTGTCAGGATGTCTGTGAGACTGTCAATTTTCACTTTTTTCACTTGTGGTCGAATTTTCCTTGTGGTTTAAAGCACGCGAAAGAGCAACATTTCAGTTCGTTAAACAGCATTTCACCATGTGAAGGGTTTTCCCAGGTTGCCAAACACACATTTTCAACTAACCCGTACAGTGTCATGCCAACAGGATTTTTTTTTTCAGGTGGTCTGGCAAGCTCTTCTCACACCTCAGAAAGGTTTTTAGGCTTTCCTTGATTCCTCGAGCCCCTGCTGATGTTCCGTTTAAAGGAGACGGGCATGGATAAACATTAGATCAGTGTGAGATCTACTGGAGAAGCATTAATGAGGTTTTTAATCATTAAACAGGACAAAGACTGCAGGTTTTGCTCCCATCAGTCATCTTGCTTTGGCACAGTGCACTACGAATGGATTAAACACGGCTCAGGCAGCAATAACACCGATGTCTTATGACCAACAAAGGTAAAGAGAAAGATCGTGAGTAATATTAGACTGTTAAAGCAAATAAATATGGCCGTGTTTGTTAGGACTGATAGGCATGACGAAGCTGTTGAACAAGCTGCTCACCCACACCAGAGCAGCAGACAATACGTGGGATGACAAACACAAACAAACAGTCACCTCTTTACACGACCACAATGTCAGCATCCTCAGCATCACGCAAGTGGAAAATCTGAACCACCACCAATACAGTGAGATTATCTTACAGTTGCACATCATGAAGCTGTCCGTCCTTCTATTCATCAGTCTCACTGTACCGTACTGTACGTGACATAGCTTTCCAAGCCTTGGAGGAAAGCTCATGGGATGGAACTGTGCAAATGAAGACATTTCAAAAGCAAAAGGAACATTCATATGAAAAGGTTTTACCACGGATATGTTTCTGAATAATCTCCAAACCGAAAAATAAAGCAGCTTTGCAGAACCTTTGTTAAGTTCAGAAAAAGTATGACTTTTTTCCCTCCTAATCTAATCCGGGTAACACACAAAAACGTACGTATGCACAATCTAACAATGCAGATTCATTTACTGTCCAAAAATGTAACAAAAAACCATCCAAGTTAAGCAGCCCCGACCCAAATATGGGTGATGAACAGGTCTGCATTGTGACGTGCCAACTCTGGCCAAAAAGTGGGCACTGCCTGTCTTCACGACAAAGTTAAGCATAGTTTGTGCCATGTCACGTATTCGGTCACGTACAAGTTACGAACTGGGCACAAACTATTTGCGCATAAGTTGTCAAGCCTGGGAACGCCTGCGCACTCCGAGGCATGAATGATCACTCGTTGACAGGCCGTGTGAGAAGTCACCGTGCAGGAATTTGGGGTGTGACGGCCCACGCTTTGGAATGCTATGGCTTTCACACGGCTGCGGGCATTATTGTTGACCATCAGCTGAAATTAGAGGAGGAGGAGAGAAGAAAGAGTCTCGGACAGAAAAAAGAATCCAAGCATCGTGTGGGTCAGAGATTGGTTGACCAGAAGACATGAGTACAGACAATATGATCAGCTGTTGACTGAAATGATGGCGCTACTTTCGGCGAGCCGCTGTTTGCCACTGCGTGTCGGTTGTTCAAGTCACTAAATCATATATGTGAAAAAATCCTTTTTTTCTGGTGGAATCACACTCATGCTTATTACTCATACCCTTAATAATATTTCAGAAATGTTTTTTTTTCCAGCCAAACAATGCGGAAAGTGGTTCATGTGTTGCCTTTTCTCGTCAAGACCATCGTCAGTGTAAGGATCTTCCTGTGAGCTCACCAACTCAGACGATATAAACCTGACTGCTTGTGTGCACCATCTTCTGCTGAAACGACACGGCATATCAAGTATTTGCAAGTTAAATTTCACCTGCAGCCCGCAGGTCCTTATTTTGTCTAGATTTAATGCATGCATCCCTGGAATGATCAACTGCCTGAACAAGAATTAATGACAATACTGTGGTTGTTCAGACAATTCTCTTACATGTAATAGCCTACTGCAAAATCTAGGCTTCCATCACAGTTCACATCCTGTTCACATCACTTCCTGTTTATTTATTATGGTTCGTTGTGCTAATCATCAGAACGCTGAGCATTTTAATCACAGGACTGAGCAAGAATCTTATCTGAGGAGTTTAAATACTTTATCAAGTATCAGTTGATGCAGTGTCAATGAGCTTCCGCAAATCATGAATTATTCTCGCTATGCGCAATATTGAACCCTTTCCCCAATGAACATCTTCTCATTTAGTTGCATGGTTCGATTCTCAGAAAATTGAACAAAATTTAAACGGAAAGAAAATAAATTGATGACCAAAGAGTCTCTTTTTTTTCTGAATCATAAACAATGCAAAACAATGTACATTTTTGTCTGTACAAAGCTAAATAAATCCAAAATGGCTATGAACAGAGGTTTAATACAAAAACGTAAACAAAAATCTAACTGAAAAAAAAAAAAGTCTCTTTATGACTCCGGGAAAATGATCGACTGGAACATAATGAGCAGCGCCTGAGGCGTCGTTTAAACCAGAAACTAAACTAAGGCTAAAATGCCCAACTTTATGTGTGCCCGACGCTGAACGTGTGAGCTGGAGCGGTCGTGCCCAGCGTGTGTGCTCACTATAATTTAGCTCCATTGGTTGTGCAGATTAGGACCTCTGGTGTTTAAAAACAGTGCAACTGCATTAAAGGCATATCTAATAAAACGCCGATTCCTACAGAGTGAATTGCACATTCCCATGATGCACGTCATTACAATTTTTGTGTCATTATGCATCATTACAGACCAATAAAGAGTCAAACTGAGAAGCTTGAGACAGTTAGTCATGTCATGTCTAGATCAAGCATCCACTTAGCCTCATGACTTAGAGAAAATGAAAGACTGTAAGCGAGTTCCCCCAGTTAGTGAAAACATTTTATTGTGCCACTTTATTTTTTTTCTTTTGATGTCTAGATATGGCCTATCTAACTCCGCGTTACTCACCCAGCAACGAACTCGGCTCAGAACGCTATCATGCAATCTTGAGGCAGATGCTGCAGTCTCAGTTTCCCTTTACTCGAAGGAGCAAAAACATTGTATTTTTCTGTGAAAATGGAAGGTTGAAAGAACATGCTGTAAAGAACTGTATACCAGCACGGAGTTTATAACATCGTACCAGTTCTTGCAATAACGTATGCATGTAATAACATAGGTGTAGTAACATGCGTGTACACGGTTAACAGTGCATCAGAAGCCCTTATTATACAGAGATCCCACAACAGTGCCATAAAGTAGACCCCTCAATATGCCGGCTTTGGTTGTTTACACTGAACCACACAAATCCAGCATAAACCCACCCCAGTGTGTGTTCCAGAGGCGTGATGCATCACAACAGAGCATCGACGTCCAGTGTACGTATAACATATTAGGCATCGGAAATGCAAATACAAATACCCTGAGCATACCAGAGTTGCTTTCAAAACAATAACGGCAGGTGAACCGAGTATCGAAGTGCTTTTGCTAGCCATACACATTTACACCACTCTTCAAATGCAAATTGCAAAGCATCGTGCTTGTGTGATTAGAAAGATGCTGGAGGGAAGTGGTACAGCTGCACAATTTGTAATATCAGATTTAAGGTCCTGCAAGGCTTTTGCAAGATGACAATGAAAGCAAAGTATACCATGAGTGAGAGACACTAATGTGCATAGACAGCAGTTCTAAAATAATTTTTTTCTCTTTTAAAAAAAAAAAAAAAAATGTATTTCTCTTTTATAGCTTGCATTAACATGTGAAACAAAAACGAAAGGGCCATACCTTGCTGGACAAGACCGCGGTTGCGTGGTCGTCATGGCGATAATAAACAAGTCACGCACGTATGATTCGGTAAACAGTCATGCTTTTATTTTATTGAATAGGTCTATTGAAACATCATATCTATTGAGAATCAATTCATGACTACATGGCACCAAAAAATAATACTTTTTAGGGCATTTTATGACATTTTTCGACTTTACAACTTGAGGCAGTATAGCACACGGAGAGGTTTGAATTTGCGCCGGTCTTAGAAAGAAGAACAAAAATGGCACACCTTAAACTGTCCCTCAATGCTGGCATTTCCCTTAACCCTTACACTCGGTCAGTATGCTCTTGCAGTTTCTTCTGATTGGCTGTGTCTTATGTTGAAAACAAAGGAGAAGGGAGTTGGAGAAGCTCCTACCTGGAGGAGCTGGGTAAAGCCCTAGTTACACCAGCAATGCAACAAAGGCCACGTCGTCCCCGTACAACCACTTCGTTGTACATTGCGAGGGGTGCAAAACAGGATGCCTCTGCTTCTACCTCCTCACCGGCAGGCAAAGTGAGAGTGCAGAAAAGGGGGCAATGCCAATTCTGCTGGAGAGAAGCGGACCACAAAACACACTGCTTCAAGTGTGGAAAGTTCTTGTGCAGAGATCATGGTGTCATTTTCTGCCAGTCCTGCAAAGACTAAAATTAGAATGGGTTGGTGCTGTAATCCAGACCCTTGGACTACACTTAGGCCACCACCTCTTGAGAAACTGTTCTTTTTACTGTATGGTTAGCAATAAAAAATGTTAGTGATAATTAGATTAGACTGATCTTGTCAGTATACTTCATCACATTTTAGACAGGAAACATTTGTTTCAAGGTAAAAGAACAGCAATTTCATCTGTTCAGAGAGTCTCTCTCTATTGAAATCTGCAGGCCAAAACCTGGCCCTCTGCTTCGGTCACATGATCAATATTGGTTATGCAGGGTAGGGGAAGGGATGGCCCTAGGTGGTGAAAAAAGGTCAGGGGTAAAATTAATTATAAAACTTTAAATCTTGACCCCAAAGAGGGGGAAAGCTTCATAATATATAGCAGCAGTAGGAAAAAAAATAATAAAATCATATTAAAAAAAAAATTTATTATTATTATTTTTTTTGGATACTTAACTCTTCACCTAGTCGCCAAATTTCAACTGAAACGGACTACGCATCAATATTTGTTCCCAGTTCCCAGAAAAGGCTTCGGGGTCTAACAGAGCGCAGGGGTTAAACACAGACGTCGAATCCGGTTCTGTTACTACCAAACGTTCAGAGGTGGAACGAAAGAACCCACCATTCCATATTTGGACCTTTTACGCAGAACGGCGAGGCGCGGCATTCCTGCTGTGAACAGGCTGTGTAAAAGGGGCTAATAACACAAGCAGCTTAGGCTGAAATTTTACATCCTACGGATCTTCAGATCTTGACTGGGAGGGGCACCCAAAACAAGTGCAAAACTGGATGGACGGAGAGAATACGAGGAACATTAGGTCTGTGTAAAATAAATTCGCAAGTCGATTCATTTTTGTAAGCAATGGCGGTTAAGTCCAACAATGAAGCTGAACTGCCGTTTGGCGAGACGTTTGGGTGAACAAAGGCGGCTCATTTCCTTTTGGACTCTACTATTGTGCGTTGTGTTCCTCTGTGTGGTTCAAATAAATTTATCAGACCTATACTTTCACAGCATCGGACGTCCAGTGACACTATCGCTTCAGTTACATGGAACTTGCAAGAAGTGCTTATAAGCGGTCTCTCTTTGGAACAAACTCATCTACACATCAAGCAGAAGTTGAAGAAAATGATGCAGAGGGGATTCCTCAACTGCCAACAAGGCCAGACCTTCCTGTAACAGGAAGGAAGCTAATGATGAAAATCTATTGCAGGTATTTGACCCGGATTGGATCAGTTCCAAAATCTAAATCATCTGCAGGTTACAACTCCTAATAAACTCTCCAAACATTCAACCACTCGCTCGAGAGATATCGCGCTACAAGGATGTCAGACTACATTCACTTCCGAGTGGGGAAGACATCCAATAATTTATCTTTTTTTTTTTTTTTTTAATTTCCTACAACCCCATTTCACTTTGTTGTGTTTAAAGTGATCATTCTTTACTTACACTTCACAAATTTTAATAAGTCGTAGGGTTTTTTTATTTTTTGTATCTGTGCAAATGTAGCTTTTAATGAGAATATGGCAAAACAGGAAGTAGGTTAACCAGCTTAGCCTCATCTTTCACTCATACATCATGCTGACAGAATACTGAAACACTGCGGTGGGAGAGATCTGGCAAAAATGTCACGCCAGGATAAAACACTGTATACCACAATAGATCATTTTGCTAAGGCTTTCCTGACAAGAGCTGCTATAGGTTCAGATATTCTTAACATATTCTAACATAAGGAAATGAAACAATTGGTAGAAAATTACAAGTCAGGAAAAACCAGGTATAAAGCAAGCGGATTTAAATAGCGCAAGCACATTATAACGGCGAGAATGAAACGCTGCTTAAATCCAAAAAGGAGTTTCCGTTATCGCGTATTACAACTTCTCCTCTTCAGCAAAGAGGACAAACTTACTGATATTCATCCATTTCTTCCATTCACTCATAAAGCAGATGTCCAGATACAACCCTTACACCTGAGGTTTATCAACCCGAATCGCACATGGCTATCTGTTTTAGGTGCTCATCAAGAACAACGTCCTGAGAAGAGTAAAAAAAAAATACCCATCACTCCGCAATGGAGTCTAAGGGCAGATGTAGACTTGTGTTAATACATGTTCAGGCACATTTCTGTGAAGCATTTTATTTAGTATTTATATTTGTGGTTACCAACATACAGTAGCCAGTAAACATGGAAGTCCTTTGGTTTCTCTGCAACTTCTCATGAACGCCGCAGAATCTGCCTGGAAGCCTGAAAAATTATTTGGACTGGATTTTTTCCAGTTTTGGAAGGTTTGCCTAGGTTCAAACATCTGCTCTTAGATTTCCATGACAAGTAAGTTTGGAGTAAGCAGGGTTCCTGCTTGTTTTTCAGTACAGGGAAATGCTGTGGTGACATTCCTTTCTGAGGCGGTCATACACACCACGTGAGCATAATAAACAGAAAGCTACTGAAAATAGTAGCGGATTCTTTCAAGTCGCAGCTCATCCGTTCTACGAAGCTCACATAAGGAATGACATCCGAGCTATGCAGTAACCAACACGATCATGCATGAGGACACTGTAACCAGGAGATACAGTGACACAGTGAAGTGCCACCAGATATGGAATAAGAGTCAAAAAAAAAATCAAACCACAACCTCCACAGCACCGCTCATAGCAGCACTGCAGAGCCACCAGATCTGCAGCAGAAACGGTTTCAGAAAAGTGTTTCAGTTCTGCTGAAAAGACCAGCTCTTCAAGGTGATTACTAAAAACACGAGCGAAACTGGTACTGAACTGTAGCTTTCTTCATCGTTACGGTGGTACCTAGTGGAGTGTGAAATGACGAAAATATCATGTCACTATTCTCGAAGGCATTTCTACGCTACATGATGCGCAACACGATGTGCTGGTTTGCTCGCAAACCGCTAGAACAAATGTGGTGCTGGATTAAAAAAAAACCTGTCTGGGAATTCTACAAAAATTTTTACAATTACAAAAATTAAGCACGCCATTTCAATACCACGTCGAATACATTAAGACGGCAAGTAATTAAAGGTCGATACTCCATAATATACTTATGGGTTTCATCAGTACGTTTTCACCAGTGTATAACCTGTAACTACGAATCGTAAGCTTAGAACGAGCTCTTTATATCTGCGCAGGGGGCGGGTCCACCTCTACAGAGCCGCCATGTTGCGCCGCTACAGTGGCCCAGAACGGACAAACCTCTAGAGAGCGCCTTTCATCGTTTTGCATTTGTACAAGTTGCAGCATGAATCAAGAAGGAAGCAGCGGAATGATGATGAAGAAAAGAAGACAAGGAAGAAGAAAGAAGAGAAATTAGTGTTTGCTGGTGCTGGCTAACAAGTTCAAGAACCCAAATTTTGAAAAATAGAGGGTCATAGTTGTTTTTTAGCACAGGAAAGCAAGGCAGTGTGAATGTAAGTACTTGGAAGTACAATACAGGCATCTGACAGCCACCGTACGCTCGAATACACGCTTGAAAAGGGAGGAGTGTTCAGGTGGTTGAATATCAGGACAAAATTTAATCACGATACTGTTCTTATATCTTCATACCACCCAGCCCTGTGTATAGCCTTTGGGCCTTTAATATACATTTCTTTTACCTAGAAAGGTGAATAAGTGTACCTGTAAAGATTTACATAGAAAAAACTGATAACGTAGCTTAATTTACTTTAAAATGTACACTATATCCACAATTCCAGGTGAAAGATTAAATATTAAATGTATTAAAGATAAGGGTAGCACCTCAGTGACAGGAAAAGTAGTGTGTAGTACTGCTGAGTGTAGAGAAAACAAAAACAATCAGAAAGATACTGGAAGGCTGAAGATTTCTCTGGTACATATCAACAACATATGGAGATTTGCTGTAAATAAAATAAAACTAAGTTTAAAAAAAAAAAAATAGAAAAGAAAAGAAAAGAAAAATGCTGTAATTCAATTTTAACATTATGGTTTTTTTTAAATAAAAAGTTCAATGCAATTATAAAAAAAACAACAACAAAAAAAAGCCATCCAAAAAGATATTACAAAACCGTGATATTTCAGAAAAGCGGGACAATTTATCATAATACCCAGCTCTCTCTCTCACACACACACACGCACGCACGCACAAAAACATGCACTCATGCACACTCGACTACCCAGCTGTGCATATTAGTTTCAGCGTGCCACAGGTGTGAATCACACACAGCGTCTAAAATGGGCAGGAATTTCACACCACTTCAACTAAAAACTGATAAAGTTCCTCAGAAGAGTAGAAAGGTTCAGGTCAGTTCAAATTTTAAACAAATCCAGACTCTTCAACTTATCACTACTCATTTCCACCAGCACGCCAATCTTTAATGCACCAAAATTATGAATACACTATATATGAATACACACCAACAAACCGGCTGATGAACAGCAGTGCTGTAATTACGTCAGTGGAACAAAATGTTTGCAGAACAAAATTCGTAAATAAATTGCTCGTCGTTTAGTGATTAGCAGCATGTGCACTGCAGTACGATCAAGCTTTTCTCATTACAAGTGATCAAAATGTTGTGTAACATTTCACAAAAATCACTCAAAATTCATCATTTTTGTAACAACGCTGTAAACACACACACCACGTTAATGACCCGTACTGAATAAAAAAGCAATTAAATAAGTCCGTTATCCAAGTCTACATAATTCACGTTTTAGGCTACATGGAAATAGACACCGCTCTCTCTGCCTTGACAGCTCAGCCCTGTGTGAGAGAGTGTATCTGTAAGTGTGTGTACTTTTCAGGCTCTGAAAGCCTCAGAGTTATTTTCCAAGCCGGCCGATGGAAAATGAGAGCGGCCCCGGGGCCTCTGTGTGGAATTTGGTAGCTGAGAGTGCGACGTCACGGGATTCCCCAGGAGCAGGACTTGAGGGAATCTAACATGTTCCCGCTCACATGCAACAACGACCAAAAAAAAAAAAAAAATCGTGCTAATTAAAAGACACCGAAATGTTAAATATGTAGAACGTGTGGCACTGCAGGTTGAAACAAAAGCACAGCGGTGGTGTGGTCACGCGCTCCAACACGAGAAGAGCCGAGCAGCAGGAGTCTGGATTCCAGGTGAGGTTTGGTTGCTAGCTAGTAATTTACGTTTACATTTATTCCAAAGCAATTAAAATGAGCTGAGCAGATGAGATATATTTTGCTCAAGAGCTCAACAGTAAGGTTGTAACAGTTGCACCGTTTTCACGGTATATGATCGAACAATTCCTCTGACCTTTTCAAGTTTGAATCTGAAAACCCTTTACTTGTGCCATCGACTACTGCTGTAAATGTTACACTGCTTTACCATAGACAACAGCTATCAAACGCACCGAAGAACATGATATTACTGACTAGAACTAAACCATACAATTACCCGTTTCAAGTAGCGCCACTTTTCCCTCACAGCCGCTCTCTCTTTCAGATTACAGCGGCGACGTGATAAATACCGACATGCAGACTCTCATCAAGCTGGATACAAACAGATTTATTAACAACAAATGATTTGTACAAGTGCTTACACACAAAAAGAAATTTTTGGTAGTGATGAAAAGCCCGTAAATTCAGAAGGTTCATGTCCTTGTTTGTGTGTAAATTTACGCATAAGCAGACTAACCGACTTGTTCGGCTTCAAATCATATAATTTACGTGGAGCGTCTTATAGAAGTGCTTAAAGAAACTTAGAGTCTACCCAAAACACATCCTCGTGCTAGTTTACTAAGATGACTAAGCGCACCATTGAGAACATCTTGTGAGACCGTCATTTATATCACTAGCATTATTTAAAGAATATGAAAAATACAGACGCAAGCCAACCGAACCCATAAATGAAGACCGATAAACCTAAACATTCAACTGTGAAAAACGAAATGTGGGAGGGGCCGGGCGGTCTGTGCATAGCCGTAACAAATACCTCAGTTGATGCTAGATTTAGCGCTTGCTTGTTATTATGAATGTTTAATATGACATAGAAGTGAGTAATGTCACTTTTGCCTTTTAGCCTTCACCCTGATAGTTCACTTCATGCTCCCAGTGGTCTGTGCTCTTGACCTTTTATGGAGTTTTGTGGGCGTCGCTAAATGCAAATGAGCCGTGTCAGGATCGTGCTGTCCTCGTTATGGGTGATCAACATCCGCACTCAAGTACAAGAAAAATCAGCGAATCTGAAACTTTTGTAAATTTTCTCGGATCCTTTTTTGGAATTTATGATGAAGAAACTCACCTTACATGAAAAGACGCCTCTCGATTGTGTGAGTGAAACTTATGAAATTTACAATTTAGGTTTGATTTAGGGTACCGTAGACCCGAGACCAAGGCGAAACCTCATTGAATGATCATCAAAGACTAGACCTTTGCTTTATAATCGTCACAACCTTCTAGCCCTAACCACTGAGCCACCGCTGCATCAAAGTTAATAAAAAAAAAAAAAACCCCACATCACCATGGTGCTCGCACTAAAACAAAAACCTTCCCCCATGTTTGTGTTGTATCTGTGGGGTGCATCGGTTTCTCATTAACGTCAAAGCTTAGTTAAAACGCAACTAAATCATCACAACCCTTTAAATGCTATGTTTACCGAGAGTGCGCGATCCTACACATAAAAATACCGAGCAAAGTGCCCACTCTTCAATCCACACTCGGTGTGCTACACCAGCTAGCCGAATTTCACCGTAGAAAGCAATCTGAAGAGAAAATGTTAGTTACATGCGAACCTCTCGCTGATAAACGCATTCATCTGTCCTAATGTTGCCTTACAAATAACACAGGCTTTATCTTGAGACCAAAAAAGCTGGCTACAAATTGCCTAATCAACATTCTCCAAGTGATAATATTCTTGTTGGACGCAGCACAACTGATTCCAAACTCCACAACCTGCTCAGGCGCGTGTACCCGGATATGAAATTCTGCTCCCTGAAACATTTGAAAAGACTCAACAGTGCACACATGGGCTTCGGGGCACGAGCGGTAATCGGTCAGGGCATTCTGCCAGCTCCAGGGCTCACTCGAGCTCAGAGATACTTGAGCAAACTCAGAAAACGGGAAGACGACCAAAGACAACACACCAGAGGAGGCTGTCAACAACACCCAAACAGGGGGTCATGGTGGCATTGCAGGGAGCTCCTGAGACTGATGGAAATGCCAAAGACACGTTGGGCTAAATTTTACCAGTGTATATTAAGAAAGAATAAATTCATTAACACCATTTATTGTAACCGTAACAGACATCGGTTGAGTCACTCACGGGTCAAGTCATGAGATGGAACGCGAGTGTAAAATATAAGTTGCTGTGTCTAGCTAGCTAAATCATCCTTCACGGCTAGAAGCGTCTTCGTCTTTCGAACTCCTTATAAAGCACTTCAAACGGATAAACACACTGTCAGGAGAAGAAAATCACAATTACAAGACAAGGAACAAGCACACAATCTCTAAACGGGGAAAAAAGTTCAGCTATATTTAGTATTTAAGTAGTATTTAAATGTTGGATTAAGGTGCGCGGCGAGCGACCAGGCCGAGCGCTTATCGCAAGTGAAGCGTCTTTATAATGAAAGCATGAAAGACATTTTGGAAGCGAAACTTAAAAAGCTGTCCGTAAAATCCGTATTTTTAAGGCAAATGTGCACAGATTAAAACAACAAAACCTATAAATGAGTAAAACAAACTTTTTCAACAGGTACTTTTTCTCTTAACGTTCGCCAGAGTAAGATCTCCAGGAGTAATTAACGCTAATCGTTAACATTTAAGTGGTTCTGCGGACAAAAAAGGTCAGGACCCAGCGCACCAGAGAAGCAGGTTCAGCCTCAGAGTGTTGTGTCACCTAATGAGCATCACTTTCACCTTAGGTGAGGTGTTTCCCCTTCAGGAAGGTCGATCAGAGCGAAAGCCTTTTCCAGAGAATAGCCCACTCGCTACTGCGCTTCAGTCAGCAGGTGTTAACCTTTGATGCAAAAAAAATGCAAAAGCCTTCAACAGACTTACCACTACAATGGAAAAACACCAAAGTCTTGACGCAGATGTTAAACAGAAACATGGGAGCATAAATGGGGTGAGTTATTGTTGAATGTGGCTCATTTCCATGAGCATATAAAAGCTTATTTCTCTGTTTCATAAACTACCAGTAAGCATGTACATAACATAAAGGACTGGGCCTCATCACGAGAGAGGACGCTCCTGCTCCTACTGTTTCAAGCTCAAGGTGGAATGTTATCAAAAAAATTTAAAATAAGTCAAGATATAATAAATGCATAACTCAATGTTACTTCCCATTTTCAAAGAGTCTGACATTAAAAGTCATAAAGCACAGGAGACGCAGTGAAAGTAAACATGGCTGTTCTAATAGATCACCTTTTAAAACCACAGACTTCACAGATCACTCAGCCTTCACTGGTTTACTAATGATTTATTCTGTAAAGTACAGTAGGTTTTTCCTTTTCTGAATGTTTTCTTATTCCATTTTGAATGCCAAAATGTCATCAGTTCATCTGATAGTAGTAAGGAGAAATCCAAGCATATCTAACATTTAAACACTTATCTTTGAGATATTACGCCAAAAGAATTTCTTACCGATGGACTCGGAGACAGGCGGCAAAAATCGTAGATATCTGAAAAATGGGCCTTCACTTCCTGAGCGTGAACATGTAAGTAACATCTCTAGATGACAGACAGGAAAGGAGGTATTGAAGAAGAACTATTTCAGATATTTGAGCCTGTTACTGAAAGATCGCACTGACGAGACTCACGGACAGATGTGCAGACAGACGCACAGGCACACGGACAACCCTAAAGCTCAACGTCTCTGAGTAGAAGAGGCATAAAAAAAGGAAAAAGAATGAACATACAAGACAAAGATACGGGACTGTAAAAAGCATTTTTAACAAAAGTATCCATCACATTTACCGTCACCCCTAGAAATCCTTAGGTTAAAATGTAACCAGTTATATTTCACTTTAACTTTGACATCCTATGTCACACAGGTATAAATATGAGGAGTAACAGAGGACAAATTCCCTTAATCATTCATCAGTATGGGAAAGATCATTTATGCACAAAATAAATGAGACACAAAAATGTGCTGCCCAGCGTGAATCAGGCTACAGAAAACAGCCATGTGCTTGAAAGTGTGTATATCCACTGTTAGGGCACTAAGAAGGTTCATGAAGGCGCTGTAATGAATCTGCCAGGGAGAGGATGAGCGTGTATTTTGCATATACGCACAGTGAGGAGGAAGATTACACAGGCAAAATATTCCCCAAGGATCACAATTTGAAAAACGTTAGTAGCAAGTTGCAAATCTACCATCAGACACAACCTCCATGCTGACCAGCCAACAAGGCTGAGATGAAGAAAGACTACTATTCTAAGCACCTGGATTTCACTTCTGGAACTTTCAGTGGAACTGGGTTCTAGGGTCAGATAAACCGAAAATAAAGCGTTCTGGCGACAAACATCAACATGGTCTAAAAAGATGGACAGTTTAAAAGAAGAGAACCTGATCACGAGTTTTTAGTGTGGGGCTGTTTTTCCTCTAAAGACCCTGGAAACCTTGTAGGGACTACATGAACACCAGGAGATGAAACTCCAGCGTCCTCTGTCAAGCAGCTACAACTGGGCTGTGGTTAGATCTTCAAGAAGGACAATGATCTGGAAGATCCACACGAAACGTATTAAACAAGTAAAGAATCAAGCTTTGGCTGCCATACACCGTCCTCTGACCCCTTAACGAAAACCTCTGGGGTAACCCGAAGCGGAGAGACCCAAAGAGGGGACCCTGGAGGACGAGAAGAGCTCCTGTATTGAGGAGATCGCTTGCTCGGTAATCTCATCCAGTGTTATGGAAGACTCAGTGCTGTTATGTTGGGAAACGGAAGAGTCCCACAAATGCAAGGATGCCAAGAATTGTGACGTGATAGTTCTAAAAATTTTAGGACTGATATTTGCATTTCTGTTTTTCCATCTCCATTTTTACCTCACGCTTGAACGTCATAATTCTGAACTACATTTCTTCAACACTTCAGTGTTCAGCAGAAAATAAGTTCAGACTCCACGTCGGTACATCAACACACCTGCACAGAAACAAGACAAGCGACTTCGCAACGCATTGCTGTCAGTATTTTTAGTATGTTGGAAAATACTAAATTATTTGAGCAAAAAATAAATAAATAAAAATGACGCTTGAGTGAATAATGACAGGCTCTGAGAATTTTGGGAAAATGACTAAGTTAACTATGACTAATTAAAGTGGAACGGTTTTTGCATGGGTGTCTGCTTTAACACAGAGGGGGGGGAAGCACAGAACAGTTCAAAATTACATTACTGCTCAGAAACCAAGCCTGGAGAATGAACCGGTTTGACATATTACACTTCAAACAGCCAAGAAAGACTTCAGGCAACTGGGGTTGAATCTCAATTCAAGACGGACTGATACCGCGCAGTGGTGACAAACGCGAGCACATTTCTGAAGTAGGCTAGTGCACCAATGTAGGGAAAGGAGAGCCATTTATACACGTCCCAACCCTTGGTAACAGAGCTAGTTGGCTGGGAAACTTTTAACTCGCCAAAATGATTACATTTTCTGAACAATAATGTGCCAGAATTACCTGGAAAAAACACTGTAAACTGTTAAAAATAAATAAATAAACGTCAGCCGATAACAGATGTTAGCTGAACTTCTTCTCTCAGTCCAAACGAAATAGTAAAGGTGAACACAGAACACAAAACAAAAACAAACCGAGAAATCCTATTATTAAATGTACACTCCTTTCCTGTTACCCTTCCTTTAAGGGGAAAAAAACCCAGATTACCTTTAGAAACAAGGGTGGAGGAGATGCCGCCTTACATCCTGTTGTTGTTACAAACTATCTCTCTCTCTCTCTCTCTCTCTCTCTCTCTCTCTCTCCGTCGTCAAACTGTGGCTGCGCGCGCGCGCTCGCAAAGGCATTACCAGATGTCGCCTTCATGCTATGCTGGGTAGACCGAGACAAAATTACATCGCGCTCCTCTCGACGTCCACCAATCAGAACGCCGAACGCAAAGGCTACGCTAATGTTGGCTTTGTTTACCCTTCATACACGCCACTACTCTAAGCGAATCCTGGGGCTCACCTGGAGTGGGAGGTCCTACAGAGCTAAATTCATTGGTTGCTCACTTACAAGGGTCATTATTTTACTCTCAGTAATTAAATGGGAAGAAAAATCCACCCTTAAGATCTTGCATCTCAGTATTCGTAATTGAAGTTTAACTTCAGGTGTGATTAATTTATTTGCAATGAGTTTTTTTGTTTTTTTTTACTTTGCTGTTTTACAAGTTCCTACATTAGCGACAGTGCTTTTCGACGACCTGCTGATCCCTGCGCCAGGAATACCGGCGCTTCATCTCTGCCTAAATAGAGGGAATAGCGATGCAGCAGAGCTTTAGCGCTTTACATAAGGCCGGAGTATACTTTCATGAGCACGGTCCAGCAGCAAACAAATTTTGTGTCTACGCTAAAACCGAGCGTGCGTAAAAATTTTTTCCTCTCAGAGCACAAGCCGAACACATGCACATTACGACTCAACGATTGGCGTATTGCCAAAGAAAAAATTTTTAAAATCGGGTACTTTGTATACTCGAGTATGTGTCCGTGTAAGTATAATTCGGCCCTTACTGTGTTAGTAAAATTCAAGATTCAATGCTTTATTTGTCACGTGTGCTTTAGTTGTGACATGTGCATTTATAGCAAACGTGCAGTCCAAGACAAGACTGTATGTCACATACAATAAATTGACTATCCAGATAATATACAAAGGGTACAAAGTAAGGATTAATGAAGGGATCAAGCAAGAGCATCAAAATAATATGCATATGAAAGGGTACCATGTATCTACATTTACATTTATGTCATTTGGCAGACGCCCTTATCCAGAGCGACTTACATACATCTTATTTTTTTCATTCAAGTGAGCAGTGAAGGTTAAGGGCCTTGCTCAAGGGCCCAGCTGTGGCAGTTTGTCAGTGCTGGGACTTGAACTCACGACCTTCCGATCACTAGTCCAATGTATCATTAGAAAAGAAAAAGTGGAATCCCATCTCCACTAAAAAAACCCTCCTTCTCAGACACAAGAAAAATACCGGGCAACCTCAGCAGCATGGACTTTACACAGAGAACATAAATAATCTGAAATTCCCCATGTGTCTGCTGACCTAGCTTTTAAATTTATGTCTCCTACTCTGAATATGAACCTGAATGTTTAACAGAAGGAACCTTTTTCACTTTTGAAATCAATTAAACACTAAATACTGAGCTTGGAAGTCTACTGCCTTAGACTCTACTGAACAATTCAACAATTCGTATTCAAAAAAGATCATATTTTGTATTAAATATTACAACAGCACTGTTCCGTCAGGCGGCACTGGTCTTTTTAATAACAGGAATAATTTAATGTGGAAAATTTTTTACAGGAGATTATGAAAAAAAAAAACCCCAATATAAAACTCATACATAATTAAACCGCCGACTGGTATTTGAGGGCAGGACAAAAGCCGAAATCTGCTTTGAATTTGGATTCATGTTGCTGAATGATGTCAGGTTTGGAAACGCTGTGTAACTCTCAAAGATATGAGATATGAGACATTAATAATCCATGTGGATTTATAAAATATAGAAACACAGGCTTACAGAAACACGTCTAAATAAAACGTCGGAGTCTCCTGCCGAGAGCTGCTCCTAAAGTGATAAAGATTTAGTAACATTTTTGGTCTAATTTTCTCTTTCAAAAACGTTCCATTACTGCTGATTAATATAAGTGCGGAACACTTTAGTGTATAGCATCGTAATTTGGAAAATGAAGTGAATGTTGTGTGAACAGGAAATTCAGATAGAATTCAGTTTCATACTTGGATTTCTTACATAAATAAAGTCTGGATCGATCTCAGTTTTTAAACAGTTCTAGGTGTACTTAAAGCTTTCTGATTATTGTTGGTTGCGCAACCTCTGCACAGCAAGACGCTGTGTGTATCTGCGCATCATGTGACTTTTTGGAAAACAGACATTAACGTATTCAGGTTCATAGCAGACCTCTGTTAAATTCTGCGTTCTGATTGGCCAGAAGCGCCGACACTAGTTCTGTTCTGGCTGCAAGATTCACATTAATCTGCATGCGCTAACGCATTATTGTTTCAATAGTAATGGCTAAGTCACATTATACAGATTGAAACTACAGAGATAGAGAAGGCAAAGCTCATGTTTGGAAGGAGTCGCCAGTGTCAGTGCTTTGTAATAGTCAGAGTAAAGCAGTAACTTTTTAACAGGAAAGTCTTCAGGCTTGGGAATGTTGCGCTTTTGTGGTTTCTGCATTTTTATTATTGAGAACATCAAGAGAGAGAAAGGACAGTCTGCAAAGGGAATGACTGTTTATAGCTGCTATAATGTACACTACCAGTCAAAAGTTTGGACACACTTTCTAATTCAATGTTTTTGTCTTTATTTTTATTACTTAAAAGACACTTCATGTCTTAAAGTAATGATGGACTGTTGTTTCTCTTTACTTAGTTGAGCGGTTGTTGACATAATATGGATTACTCCAGTTGTTCAATAGGGCTGTTATAAAAAATACTGTATTTTTATCATCTCCCATTTACTATTTACTGTATGTCTCAAATGCATTAAGAAGGCAAGAATATAATTCAGTATGTGTTGCTTCATAGTTTGAGGTATTTTACAATGTAGAAAACAAACAAAAAAAAGAAAAACCTATGAAAGAGAAGATGTGTCCAAACTTTTGACTAACAGGAAATAACCTGTGTCTTGGAAGTCACACAACGTTCACTGTTAGTTTAGGCAAACTGCTGTGCAATAAGACACTTCAAAACATGCTGTTGTGAGAAAATAATCAACTTCAGGCTGGTCATGGTTCTCACCGGTACCAGGCTGCATCACATCAACACGTCACTGATTATTTTCCTAGATCAGAATTCTGTCGTGTTTTATTCCTTATTCATGACAGATTATAGAGCACTTTATAAGAATTATGGAGTTGACAGCGCTTATTTTATACATATGAAACAATAAAATAGACTTGAATTGAACTAGACCTTTTTAAAAAAGCATGTGCATTGGTTATACATTAAATCTAAACATTACGGATAAGACATTTGTGTCTTATGGATGTAATGTTTGTGAATCACATGCTGTAGTAATGGTTGCAATGTGATGCAGGTTGGAGGAAACGACTGAAGCAGAAATAAAGAATAAAAAAAAATATATATAAATCCCCTCCAGCCTGACTCCAGTCTCACTGAACCGTACAAAGCACATTCATGAGGAAAACAAATAAAGCTCAACAACAATTTTTTTGGGGGCTTACAGCATGGATTTTTATACCTTTTTTTTCTTGCATGGAATTGCCTTCAAGTCTCTAACTAACCCTGCGTCTGAAACGGGGCCCTAGTTCGTATTTCCGAAACGCATTATTAGTGCTTTTGTAAGCATTTTTGTCTTAACATCAAGAGAGAGGAAAAAATAGAGAACAAAAATAGAGACTTGCAAGGGAACGATTTTTGTTTATTTATTTTTTTATACAGCAGCTCTAATGTAAGTGATAACAGGAACCAACTTGTTTTTATGAAGATTCCGCAACATTAAACATAACTGGAAATGGATATACCAAAGTATGATTTTACATTCCTTAATAACTAAGAGAATTTAATCGTTAATGGTGTACAATTGGGGCGTCTTGGAGATCATCAAAACAGCCTCATTCTTCAGCTTTCCTTCAAATTTCTGTTCCCAGTAACAATGCAGCCACTTCGTACAGAACTCTTTTAAATGACATTTAGAAATGCGGTCCGCTGGCACGACGGCTTGTGTGTGTACAAGAAGAATAAACACACGAGATTGTGTGGCATTGATGTTTGCTTTTGGATCTGCAATTATTTCGTCCGGTTTGGTAAACGCAGCCCGAGCGGCTGAGGTTCCCTCCTTTATTCCTTGAATCGATTAAGAATTCTCGCAAAACAACATGGTCACGCTGACATGCACTTCGGATTATCTGATTTAAACCAGAAAATGGAAGATTTTCGTTTACCAAGAACAGAACACTTCCCGTAACTAAGGACCAGTTTCAACAATGCGGACTGAGATGTTATCGCTATCAGGAAGCTCGAGCACGGTTGCCAGTGGCAACAATGTTTAGAAGCCAACTGTTTATAACTCTGTTTAATTTGTCAAAAAATTCTAGCGTTTGAGACAAAGTCTAGTGCTTTGATTTGACATTTTATGAAAAATCTGTTCTAAAAAATATTTTTCATAGACGTTTACGGATAGGTCTAGTGTTCATATGGTGTTCTGAGAGACCGTGTGTATTTCCCATAATGCACTGCAAGCATATGTCAGATGGTTTCTATCACCGGCGACTTGTGAATTCATAAATACATCATTTTATTATTATTTTTTTTTTTACAAGTGTGACATTTATACGAGTGCACTGAAATAACGCCGAATGTATTGATTACCTATTGATGTCCTGATACTTATGTAAGCAGCAATAAAAAATGAATGAGGTTCTGAAATTCTGTGGTCTGAATTGAAGAGGGAATTGCGCATGCGCATGTAAGATATAAAGGAGCATAAAGTGTTCTGCATGGAAGAGTGGACCAAAATTCTCCACCAATCTTGGTAGACATTATAGGATGGGTGCCAATAATTATGAAACCAGTCTTATGTTGAAAAAAATTTTTTTTCATTAGTTTAAGTAAGGAAAAGCGTAGAAAACAGAACATGTACTCGTTGAAAAATAATCACTGATGCAATTGTGAAAGCTAGTTCCTGTAAATGTTTCCCCAGAGCACACATTTCCATTTTATTAGCTTCAGGACTTTAGCTTATTCCATTTCATTAATACTTTTTTAATAAGAAATATGGTCTTTTTTTGTTACAGCTGTGAGTCATGCTAGTCAAGCAGAGCCAATCAAATCTTGCACGGTGTTTACTTCTGTGTGTTTGGTTATGCATGATTGTCGCTACTCCGCAGTGCTTTGTCCCACGGCCCAGTGTGTCTTTTATAGCACTATAACTAACACGGATTTAAAAAAAAAATTCAATCAGTCAGTTTTGGAGAAATATAAATAATCCTGACAGATGCAGAGATGCAGACGAACAAAGCTCCAGCCATTCAAAAAGACTGTTTACTTTGTTCCCCTCAGCTTCAGTGACAGAAATGTGTTTTGCAAAAATGATTATTCATGTTTATTAAAGAAATTGAGCGGAGTACAAAAGATTAAAAAACAAACAAACAAAAAGAACAATTTTTCTATTGTTCCACTTTTAGGGAAAAGTGAAAGCAATAAACCATGAGAAAGTGTGTGTGTTTTTTAATGGACTTAAACAATGACTTAAGCGGAACATTTTTTCTTGGCTTAAAATCAAATATTTTACAACAGCTTGAAAAGCAGCTCAGCCAATCAGATTTTAAAACGGAAAGCAATTTTCCGTTTTTTTGAAAGTCTTTTTTGAACAAAACAGGAGGATTAAGTTAAGGGAGCAGCAAGGTGTACCTCAGAGCTCTGTATTAAGTCCTAACTCTTTTCTTGTTGTAAATTGTAAATTCAGCTACTTTGTGTGTATTTTTGATGTATTTTGATAAACACATGACCATTAAGACACATTAAGTTGGAGGTGAAAAATGGGCAGCAATAATAATAATTGTTTTTTGTCCAGCCACTCCACCATTGACCTACACTACCAGTCAAAAGTTTGGACACACCTACTGTTTTTCATAGGTTTTTCTTTATTTTTTTTTTCTTTCTACATTGTAAAACATTACTGAATACATCAAAACTATGAAGCAACACGTATGGCATATACTGAATTATGTGGT
>JAQMYM010000005.1:3423736-3445432 GCA_030014255.1 Parauchenoglanis ngamensis | reverse complement strand
ACTGACAAGGAGCATTTTACTGCACAATGAGTGATTACATTTTGCTGATAATTCTGACATAATTTCACTGAAGTAAGATTTTGAAGGCAGGACTTCTACTTAAAGTGCAGTATTTTCTGAATACATCAGTGGATATCTGAATACTACTTCACCAATGATTAAAGATACAGATGCATACTAAAAGAAATACATACCAAAGGTACAAAACACGTACCCTTGATGGCACTTTAGTAGCAAGGAAGAGTAGAGCTTGGTACATTTATTTCGGAGAGTGTATTAAGGCGTGAGCGACAGATCTTACATCCTGTAAGACTTTCGGGTGTTTCCGTGACATCGGCGGAAAATGCCGAAATAGTATTCCGTTCTCCTACGTTGCTCTAATAAACTAAAAAAACAACATACACAGCTTATAAAGAAATATAAAATAGACTCTAGGCTTAAAGGCAAGTGCGTTAAAATAAAAAAAAACACAATTTTAATCATTCTAGAAAGTTCAAATACCTTTAACCGACGACTTTCACATCAACTTCAGATTCATGCAGACCAGCCATAGCAGCTTGCTAGTTATTTATTCCTCCACACGGAGTCACAGAGTTCCGCACTGCCGTTTTTTAGCCGTTTTCACTCGTATTAAACCGACATTCTTGACAGAAAACCCACCAATTTCAAAACAGTCTTTCTTTTGGACAAAGCTGTAAAGTTTTCCGAGTTCACCTGGCAGCGAACAGATGAACAGCAACACTGACACCAATTGCCTGTAGCGTCCCAGCGGCGCGAGCGCGCATCGTCAAACAGTCCGCGCGCGCGCGACTCTGAAATAGCTAACGGTCCTCAGATTCGCTTAGCTAATGCTTGCCGACTGATTAGCCCAGAAATTAGTTCGCCGTTTTACACGTTTAAACCTGCTATAATTACTAAAGAGAGGGGGGAAACATAAATTTTGTGAAGGTGAACGAAAAACACCCAGCTCAAACTATACCTGTATTACCATGGCTACGTCAGAACACAGCACAGCCTACTACCATACTAATGAGTATGCAAAAACAGTATGGCAGTAAAGGTTTCCATAGTTATTATAGGCCTACTATAGAAGGCGAAGGGTATAATCATAACAAAAGCTGTAAATAAAAAACGTCTATTTTAACTCTTTTTGTCTGTCTGTGATCAATGTATAGCCTACTATATGGCCAAAAGTATGTGACCATCATACCTATGTGGTTCTTCTCCACACTGTTGGAAGCACACACCTGTACGGAATGTCTTTGCATGCTGTAGCATTATAATTTCCCTTCACTGAACGTAAGAGGCCCAAACCTGTTCCAGCATGACAATTACTGTGCACAAAGCATGTGCTGTGAAGATGGTTTACTAAGGTTGATGTGACCCTGACCTTGTCTCCACTGAACACTTTTGGGATGAACTGGAACACCAGCTGCACCCCAGATCTCCTCGCCCAACATCAACATCAACTACCTCAATAACGCTCTTGTAGCTGAATGAACACAAATGCCCACAGCCACCCTCCAAAATCTGGTGGAAAGCCTTTCTAGAGGAGTGGAGGTTATAATAGGAGTAAATAGGGACTCTGTGTTAATGCCCATGATTTTGGAATGGGCACATATGGGTGTGATGATCAGGTGTGCACATACTTTTAGCCCTATTGAGATCATCCCTGTTGAAAAATCCAGCTCAGTCTGACCAGCTACCACTTATTAAAACACATTCCAAGCTGGTAAAACTGGTAGATCATTTTTGCCAGGAGGATTTAGTATTTGATAAACTGAGAAATAATTATTTGACATTTTCTTCTTGTATTACTGCCCTGTAATGCTCTTAATATCCTGTACCTTGTCTATAATGTAGCATTAATAGTCTCTGGGGTTGTTTTCCTTTATGTTTTTTATTTATAATGCTTATCTTTCATCTGATAAAGGTACACTATGTGAACCTTTCTACACACAAAAGGTGTATGCTTGAACATACCACCCCAGTGACAAAGAATGGTACAGTTTAGGACCTTTTGTTCCTGGGAGTGCAAACTGTAAGATGCTTTATTATTTTTGGCATAATAACTGTATACCAAAGAGTTTTAAAAACTGTCCCAGAGACTTGAGCTTTGTCTAAAAACAGCATAGTACAAGTGGACATCCCACTATTAATTAACACTATAGTTGTTTATATTTATATATTTTTGTATAATCCTTAAGAGAAAATTTCCTCACTTTTTTTTATATTTTGTTGTACCAAATAAACTACTAAACTACTATTACAGCAGTATGTGATTTTAATTAAAAAGCCATTAACATCATAGGTTGCCTACAGTATATTCCTACCCAGTGATAACATTAAATGTTTTTATTATTCCTACACGAACACTGAGATTTGTTCTTTTTTTTTTTTGTTAATCTGCTTACTGGTTCTATAATCCATGTTGGAGGTCTTCTATATGCTGGGTGGGCCTGAAAGTTGCCTAAGTGTCTGAGTGGAATCCCCCCTTTAGGAGATTTGATGGTTTCTCCCCGTTTATTGTCTTTTTTACAACGTGCTCAGGGGAAGAATGTGCATCATCAGACAGGGACATTTCAGCTTCCTGGCCCCCCTTATGGTGCAGAAAATTAATCAAACATTACGAGGCAGCAAGGAGAAAGCAGTTATGTCTGAAATAACAAACTGTGAGTAAATAGAAATGAATGGAAATGAATATGATACCTGGGCTGCATGAATTTGTGATGATAGACAGTGATGATTTGTATAACAGTCACTGGTAATGAGTGTAGCTATAGTGTGAGAAGTGTGTGTGTATGTGTGGTTGAGGGAGGGTCAATGACTGTAAGAGGTACAGAGATATACAGGATGAAAAGTGGTAAAGTGAGAAAAAAGAAGGATAGGTGAGTGAGTGATAGAAAGAGGTACTAGTTACAGTATATAGAGAGACAAGAGTTAGAGAGAGAGAAAAAGGAAAAGGGAAGGCAGTGAAGTTTAATGAGTGTAAGAGTTATAGAGGGGGAGTGAGAGAAATGGAGGAGAGAGAGAGGGAGAGATCGAGAGAGAGAGAGAGAGAGAGAGAGAGAGAGAGAGAGAGAGGTGACACTGTTGTCATCTCCAGCTGTCTCTGGGTAAATGGTACACATTCCTCACCTCCATGTGTATCTATGCATGCATAGTGAGGATAACACAAATCCTGAACACTACACAAGGTGCATTAAATAATCTTGGCACACTCACATTTATTACATGCTTTCAAAGGAAAATATTGTTACTGTGTTATTTAATGTGTTATTTCATTATTTATCTGAGATATCTGGTAGCAAACAAGTGGGGGTGTAAAACTAAACATATTAGCATGTTTCGGTGTACAATCCAGTCTAATATGGTACATACTGCAAGCAATCATCTATCTTAGCCAGATTTTTAAACAGGTCTAGATCCTAGCATCACTAATCACTATTACTAATGTTTCAAACATTATATAAAAACTGAGGGTCAGTACACTGCACAGCTGAAATGTATTTCAGCAACATCCGCCTCCTCCAGCAGATGGTGATATGAATGGAGTCCTCCAGCTTGAGATACAGTAGCAGACATCAGTGTTGCCAGATTGTTGCATTTTAAATTATATAGAGACGATGAGATGATCATCTGAGGTGTATCGTCTACGTTATGCACCTTTTTTGCATTTGAGGCATTGTCAAGGTGAAATGGCAATTAACTGAAAACTGACAAAAACCTCTTAAGCTTTATATATTTTGTCAGATTACAATCTAATTTTATTATCAGATTATTGTTGTTTTTTTTAATGGCTAAATAACATTCCATGTGATGTGGCCTTTATGTGGAGTAACAAGTTGCGTAGGATATAGTGTGGTTAGCTAAGAGTAGTCATCAAAAATAACTATTCGACTAAAAATAACTACAAGACAACTAGCAGAGACTCTACAAGTAGCACATTTTTCATTAAACAGGATCAGTTTACATTTCAGATCACACTGTGATGATATAGAGGTCAGGTCGGAGCCACTGAATTACAAATAAATGGAGACAGAAATTATATATTAATGTGTGCTATGCAAAAGCTATCATTTCTGAAAGAAAAATCTACCATAGTGCTTTCGAATTCTCAAATCATATTAGCTAAGTGTTGATTTAATTTCTATAGCAGCAGTTTTGACGATAGATCTGGCTGCAGGACACAGATTATTATTATACACATTTTATACACAATATTATACACATATTAGTGCACTTGATCTAATATGTTATTTTTTCTATAGTAACAGCTCATTCATAGGGAATTGTACAGTGGACACTCTACTATGAATAAATGAATAAATTAATAATAGTTAGATTAAAATAATGTGTTGTTATTTAACAAAGAAAAAAGTCTAATTGTTGGTTTGGTGAAGGACACATTTAGTTAGCATTCACTGAAGGAGTCCCCAGAATCAGCACTTTGTAGCCGTCCCTAATTTTATCAATTAGGAAAGAGGACTTTGTGTATTGGGCAGCCTCACAGTAAGTAGGTTGTGGGTTTGAACATGCTGGCCAACTGGGGCCTTTTTGTGTGGAGCTGGCATGTTCTCCCCATGCCTTTGAGGGTTTCCTCCAGGTTCTCTGGTTTCTTCCCACAGCCCACAGACATGCAGGTTAGATCAACTGGCTACACTAAATTGCCCATAGATGAGAATAGAGTGCGAATGTGTGAATGGTTGTTAGTTCTGTGTTAAATTAACGACTTATCCAGGGTGTACCCTGCCTCTCCAGCTTTCCCATGACCCTTAATGGATAAGCGGTACAGATAATGAATGGATGGATGGAAGGATGGACTTTGTGCGTTCCAGTTTCTCAGTAACATGACAAGCTGTTTTTTTTGGCTTGACTTCAAGAGAGAAAAAAATAGAGGTTGGTGAGGGAATGACTGTGTTATGTAAGTGACAACAGAAACTAACATGATTTGAGAATATTTTACACCATTGAATGTGACTATAAATGGATAAAAACTATACATTTGTAATCATTAGCAATCATTGCTGAGGTATAAAAATAATGAAACACTTTTGGGCATGTTGTTATAGGTAAATAATCAACTTTGGAGCAATAACAGCAATGCTGCTTCATTTTGGACCACCCCATAATGAATATTTTTAGCAGCATGCTCCCAAGTGTGAGTACTTTAAAGATAAATTCTGCAGCTGTATTGGTATAAAATCAGAAAAAAACCGAACAAAGCCATGTCCATTGCTAAACAGTAAAAAATACACGAGGGTTAAATGGCCTAGATTTCCTGTGTATATATTTTCAGGCCTCATCACCCTCTATACATAGTGGAAATGTGAAACTTGAGTATCGCATCTGAGTGAAAGTGGGTCAGGAACACAGGATTCCACAGCTGCAGGGGGTTTTCACACATATCAACACAAGCTTAACGAAAATGAGTTATGATCAAAAATAGTGCAGGTTATCACTACTGGCTAAGATCCAGGGTGAAGAGGACAAGTCACCTCTCACGTGCTTAAACTGAGAAACTATAATGTACACCAGGAACCTAAGAACATCTCAGACTTTGTCTTGACTTTGCATGCAGTTTTCTGGCAAATTACCTTCTAAAGCTTAGAAAGGTGCCTGATGACAGTTTAAAGAAGGGCATGAAATGTGAAAAAAAAAAAAATCAGTCAGATCATTGTCATTCTAATTTTATTGCGATTACATTGCTTATATAGAACACTTAATGATTCAGTACTAGCTGGCTAAATCCTCAGTTCTAGCATTAGTTAGCTTATTTTGTGATGTTCTTAATTTCTAACAAGAAGAAATGTAATGCAGCGGTTCTCAATATGACCGTAATCACAACCCCCCATTATCAAAGATGTCATATTTAATATTAACCTGTTATTAATCTGTTTCACGTCACTTGACTTGAATGAATTTCAAAAACAAGTAGGCTAATAAGCAATGTCAACGTTGGACCGAACATGTTCTGTTGGTGGAAATTTCTGGAATAAGAGGTAGAATGATGCCAAAGACTTCATTTTAAATGAGAAATGTTCAGTGTGTGTGTGTGTGTGCGCGCAAGTGTGTTTGTTTTTCCAGTTGAGGCCATTTTGATTTCATCACCCCACTTTTTAAAAGTATTAACCCCCAGGAAACTTTGGCCCTCAACACCAGTTCTACTGCCAATCATTTCTATTCCGAATACTCTAGTTTCCAAGAACTCCAAGGGCGAGTAATGATTCTAGAAAGCTTCTAGCTGAACTTCCTGAAACAGAGACACCTGCGCCCTCAGCTCGTTTTTATTTATACTGTGGATAATCCAGCAACACCATGTTATCTGTGATCACGTTACCTCAACGGAAATGGATACTCAAAACAGCAGTGACAAGTGTGAGCAGGTGTGTGGCTTCTCGGATGCACCTGGGAGCCCATAAAACACTCGAGTTCACAAACAGCAGCACCAAGTGTGCACCAAGTGTGCAGTACTATGAAATATTTACAAACGGATGATATGGAATACACTTTCTTTATAGCATGATGTTCCTAAATGGTGTTTTCATTCAATTCAATTTATTTGTATAGCACTTTTAACAGACGTTGTCACAAAGAAGCTTCACAGAAGTATATAAATTCTGAAAATATAAACTTATGAATCTATACATTTATATACAGCGTCAGCCAAAAAATATATATATACACACACTTCAGGAAAAGAAAAATTTGTATAACATTTTTATATTAAATTTACTCAGACCTCACGACATTAAAACAAGTTCCCTTTGGCCTCTACAATTACAAGAGGTGCTCAAAGTGGTGGCCGTTAGCTTCCATTTATGTGTAGAAGTGTTCCTGAAGTGTGTATACAGTTTTTGAGCCAACAAGAGGAAGAAACCTTGAGAAAAATCTTGTTTTAATAAATGGGCAAGAAGCATTTGGAATGCCGGAGTGTATAATTTTATTACTTCTGGCTTATTTTCATTACACTGGATGCCGACTGGGTGGAACGGTGTCAGTGCTGCCTCACAGCTCCAGGGTCTCTGGTTCCATCCTGAGCTCAGGCTACCATCAGCATGGCGTTTCTGTGCCCGTATGAGTTTCCTTTGGTTCTCCGTTTACTCTCGTCTTCCAAAATAAATGCCAGTAGATGGACTGGCGATGCTAAATTACCTGGTGTGAATAGTGGGTAGTGCTCCATCCAGAGTGCATTCCCACTTGTTCTGGGATAGGCCCCGGATCCACCGACAGGATAAACCAGTCACTGAAAGTTACTAAGTGATTGGACGCATTTTAAATATTGTATTGACTTAAGAAGGCTAATCATATCTAAACGATTTACCTGGGCAGTGGTTACCTGGGTGGTGCAGTGGTGAGCACTGTCGCCTCACAGCAAGCAGGTCCTGGGTTCGATCCCCGGGTCACCCAGGGTGCCTCCCTGTGGAGGCGTGGGTTTCCTCGGGGTGCTCCGGTTTCCTCCCACAGTCCGGACATGCAGATTAGGTCAACTGGCTACTCTAAATTGCCCATAGGTGTGAATGCGAGCGTGTGTGGCTGTTTGTCTGTGTTGGCCCTGTGGTGGACTGGCGACCTGCCCAGGGTGTACCCCGCTTCTCACCCCAAGATGCTGGGATTGGCTCCAGCTTCCCCGTGACCCAGATGGTAAAGATAATGGATGGATGGATGAACACAGAACTCTCCTTTCTCACAGCAAGCCGTGATGGTTGTCATCATTTTTCCCAGGTATTGAGAGGATGCTTCTGATGTCTCCGGCCTTGAAAGCATGCGTTTTGTCACAGGAAAAACCACCTTCCCTGTTCAAGGAGTTTTCTGAAGATAACCAGTGAGATTTACCTCTGGAAGATTCACTCATGTGTGTGCTTCAGTCACACATTCAGGAGATAGAAATGGACAATAATTCGATGGTGGAAGTGAAGAACATTTTGAACCACAGCTTGCTTCTTGAATGTAAGAGCACAAAAGCTTCAGGATGGACTTGGTAAGAGGTGTGACCAAAAACAGGGTCTGTACAGTTCATGCCAAGATTATCTGGAGAAATGGACAGCACCCATGGCGGAGTTCTCCTCTTCTAGGTGGCTGGATCTGAGCGAGACACCTGACTCACTGGAATTATACAGAAGGCCGTATCAAGAACCTGGGAGAAAAAGGGGTGACAACTGATGATACGAAGTGTTGATCAGGTCACCAATCTGACGAGATGTGGACCAATGTCCGCCATCCTGCCCCAAGTGTCCACTTTTTTGAAAACCCAAATATGGTCACCCTATCTTAATAGACTCCTTGCTAACGCTAACTGTACCGCTATTCTGGGGAGAAGCTTTGTGGACATGTGTGAGCTTAAAAAAAAGCATTCTAATATTATTCGACTCTACTCGTTATTTAGCCAAAAAAAGACATAAATCTTACTTTAATTATTCCTGCTTTAAATAAACATTTCCTTAAAGAAAACTTCACCATAAGAACAATGATACACATCTTTTATACAAGTCACCGTTGCTGGAATAGAAAATGAATCAGCATCTTCTGACCAATCAGAATCCAGAATTGCCGTGTTATAAATAAACAGCATGCAGCTCTGTAAGCAGCAGCAACATTCCGATCAGCTGATGATGATTGTGTAGGCAAAAAATAGTGTAAGGAAAATGAAATTAGCAGTGAGAGACCAGGCCCTAAATTGAGTTTGGTGGTTCCATTCATTATTTTCTGCGCACTCCAGCATATGAAACCTTCCAAACTGGATAAACTATGAACTACAAAGGGCCTTTTGATTAAACTGAGTAATCAGACGTAAAATATTATACCATATCCAAGAGAATGATTTCCTCACACTGGCATTGCGGTGCTGTTTTTTTTTTGTTTCTGTTTCTTTTTTAGAAAAGAGCTAGGAACTTGACATGTGTTAGGCCAACCCCACCTCTCAATTATTGGATCCTGGAACATTCAGGGAACGTTATAATTTATTTTTTTTCTAGAGTTAGCCCAGAAAGGTCATTTTCAAAGTTGAAACTGATCAAAAGGTATCTAAGAATTGCGTCTGGTTTATCATTAAGGATCTAAATCTACATGCAGATGTCTGGTTGTGTCTGAAACTCCGTACTGGATCCTGCTTGTATACCGATCTTGATGGGAATAGTATGAAAATAGTAAGTAGTATGATTTACATGAAAATTAAAAAGTTTGCAGTTACCCAGATGACAGAGTACTTTAGTGAAAATTTCCAGTACACAGCTAGAGCTCACTGCATCCCATGATGCAACGCGCTGATTTCCATCTTCACAAAATTTTCAAAAACATGGTGGACAGCAGAATGGCTTTGACTCCAGTTCAGAATATAAATGGCAAATAAATTGTATGTTTTGGTGTATTTCCATATGTTTTCTTGTTTTTTATAACAATACAAAAATACTAACTGATAGCATATGCTAGTTAACTAGCATGCTAATGTAACTGAAAGGCTAGCTAAGAGGTAGCATTCGCATCGGTTTTCTGATTTACTGCCAGCAGCCCCCTATGTGATGTGGATTTGATGACACAGATATACTTTTATTATTATTTTTTTACAGATGTACTAGTCTGGTAGACTACATGGAAGTTGTCATACCTGCATCCTATACTGTATATTAGGGTGGGGAGGAGGGTGGTGGTGCAGCGGGTAGCTTAGCCAAAACCACGCCATTTCTGAACATTCAGGGGCAACATGTTACTCAGGGGCACTTCAATCACAAATCATATGAACAGAATTAATACTTCATTATCTTGACTGAATTAACAGGCTACTTTTATTCATAGCTACTAGTAAAGAGCTAGGAACTTGACATGTGTTAGGCCAACCCCACCTCTCAATTACTGGATCCCAGACCATTCAGGGAACGTTATTTTTTGGTTAAAGGAACATTCTTTGAAGGTTTGTTTGGTTGTCCTGTGGTGTTCCAGGAAACTTTGTTTTACGTAAATAAAATGTGAGTTTTAGGTTCCGTGTTTTGGTTCATGGAACATTCTCCTAACGTTCTCCTAATATTTGTAATGTTTAGTTATATTAACGTGCCCCTAACAATCCATCACTTCACACTGTCAACCTCTGTGCAACGTTCTAGGAACATTCTCACATGGTTATGTGAATAAATACCAAAATACAACCAATTAGGAATGTTGTGTGAAAGGTACAATGCTAATATAAGAGAACGTTAGAGTTTTTAGTTTGGGAAAATGCAAAATGTAAACGATCAGCAAGTTATCTGTATTCACCCTATTGAGATATTATCATTGTGATCATTGTCGTAATGCTTGTTGACCAGGCTACATGGTTTTTGGTTCACCAATCATAGGAAAAATATCTGTGAGAAACTGTTACGTTGCAGTGATATGATCCATAATGACATTGTTAAAATATTTCACATTTAAACATATGATAACCAGACAGTACAAAAATAGTTAGCTTTATGGATCATTTCTCTACTGCATACACACCATATTGTATTTGGAAAGAAAGTTTAGCAATACGCTGGTGATACGTAAACCTTTACAGAAAACAATAGTTGCACTATTTTTAAAAAATAACATCGCCACCTGGTGGTCCGGGACCCCTAAGCATCCGCTTATACCGCTTTATATCAAGAAACTACCTTGAAACGCAGCACCAGGATTCCTGATTCGGTCCTGAGCTTTGGTTACTGTCAGCATGGAATTCCGCATGTTCTCTCCATATTCCTCTGGGTTCTCCGGTTTCCTCCTACCTCTCAAAAACATGAGTGAGCGTATGAAAGTGTCTGCATAATGGACTGACGTCCCATCCAGAGTGCATCCCTGACTCTCTACAAGCGTTCCTGGGATAAACTCCGGATCCACCGCGACCCTGACCAGGATAGATTGAAACCTACTCTCGGTGGTACCTGCCGCAATGGCGTGATGCACATGATTTCTGATTTATAATTTATGATGAATTTGTCTGGATAAATGTTTACATCAGGGACAGCTTGGTCTTATTTCTTGATCTAAACACTGATTAAGCTTGGATACGGTGCAAAGATGAAGCCCGGGTGGGTTTACTGTCATATACATTCTGGGATTATGAGGCAAGAAAAACAGTGATGGAATTACTGCAGATCTGCTGCATACATCATGGCATCACGGCTCTCAGAAATTGTGAAATCCGGGTTAAAACGTGGGCGGGGTTGCTACTGACAGGGGGCGGGGTTTGTGGCTAGTGGGCGGGTTCATATGGGTGCAGTCATTCCATAAAAAGAGGCCGTGCTTGAAAACAGATCCACACGTAGAGAGACTCACTCTGACACGCGCTGTAACACCCACACACACCCACCCACTCGCGCGCACATACACGCTTGTTTAGTGTTCCGTTCCTCGGTCAACGTGCGTTATGAAGCGCGCGCCTGGATAACAACCGGGGTTTTTTTGCCTTTTTTTTTTGTTTGTTTGTTTTTTTTTTGCTTTTGGTGAAATTTCAGAGGGTTTTTCCTTCTTCCTCGAACTGAACTGGATTTTACCTATAATGATTTTGGATATGCGCAAACGGGATGAAGAGAAGCCCTTTCCTGCCCGCCGAAGTAAAATAAAATAGGGTTTCATTTACAGTGGACTTAATCCTCTCGTTCCCTATGAAGAAGTCAAAAGTAAGTCGTGCATTGCGTTTTTTGTTTCTCTTTTTTGTGTGTCTGATTTGTCTCTGTAGTTTTGTGGGCAGCACAGCATCTTTTTTTTTTTTTGCACTGCGCGCGGGGTGTATAAACTTCTGCATCCTGGTTCGGGGCTGCAGTAAGATTTAATTGTTAAGAAATTTGTGTCATATAAAGAGGTGTGACTTTGGACTTGCCCTCTGTTTGTTTATTTATTTATTTATTCACTCACTTGTGAATGACGTCCCCAGCCTTTAAGGTGCCAAAAAACGTTATCCACAGAAAGCTGAAGAAATTGTACACAATTATTTCATATCACTGGCCTGCGATATTGCACGTGCAGTATGTGCATTTACAGCATGCAATATTCAGTACTCAAATGAACTCCTAATCACCAGGCTCAATAATATTCTTATTCTTTTTTTTAACCCATGATTATAACTCCGGATGGATGCTTTTATTGGTTCCTTTGTCTGAATAATTCACAAACTATATACGTGCATGCACCTCAGCAAGCCCTTGGATATGAATCTATGATTTAAGACACCTTTCAGGTGAATCATAGCTACTGCAGGATACCGATCATCCACTCAGTAGCACGTTATCACTCTGCTGCATTCTTCTTTTCAGCCATGACTCTTTTTTTTTTTTTTTTTTCCTGGACTCAGAGAACCCAGAAACATGTGTTGCTTTTTGGAGTTGAAACCAAAGCAACATAAAAAAAAAAAAATAATAAAAAAAAAAGAGAGAGAGAGAGTTCTCAGGGGGGAAAAATGGATCAAACTGTATTCCGTGCATTGTGGAGTTTTTTTTTTATTTTTATTTATTTTTATTTATTTTAAATCCATCATGATCTGATTTATTGAGTATGTTAATAATTTGCTCTGAGAAAAGAACACGTAACGTACTTTAACAAATGCAGTTATTAATGTGCAAAGCGGGCGTCGAGGGACGAGTTTTAGCACGCTGAATATTGATCTACTGCCAGGTCGTGGCACAGGAACAGCATTTCAAGTTCGGGAGCATCAGAATGAATTTTCCAAGACCGTCATCAAAGATTGCTTAGAAGACAGATGACCCTGTTTATCGCTCATCCTGCTCATGGGCTTGTCAGGATACTGTGTGAGATAAGGATTCTGCATCAGCGTCCAGACATGACCACTGATCTCATAGCATTGTTGCGTGCTTAACGCTTCAGTACGATCAGTTGCTGTAATGCAGGCGTTACAGGACAGCTTGTCTAGAGCGGTGCCGTTGTCCTGCTGCGGTTTGGTCCCCCGGAGCCAGAGACAGGCACGCGGAGGCTTGCAGAGTGATGCACCAAGTCTGCTCGTTATTAGGGGCTATCGCTTTCAAGCACAGCAAAGTTTTAAGCACTTAATGTCTTTTCACTGGCGGCAGCAACACAGAAGTAATTAGGAGGCTTTGAGAAGGTTTAAGATTTGCATCTCGGTGGAGCCCGAGCTCGAGGCAGGATCATCTGGGATCTGGAAAACATCACAGAAATAATGTGATCTTTCCTGAGCAGGAAAGCGAAAAGCAGTGAGATCTGAGCTACTCGTAAAAAGAAAAGATAAAAATAAACCCTCCCAAAATCCTTAATCCACACAGCTGCTGTTTGGCTAGTGATGGCTGTAGACCCACACACACACACACACACACACAGAGAAAGTGAATGAACTGAAAGTGCAACAAATTATGATTTTTGGATATAATTCTGACATCTAATGTGCTTATAAGGTTTGTGTAGTTGCAAAAATAAAAAAATGCCCTCCTGGTCCTCCGTTATTAATAGCCCTTTCTCGGACCCATTTGTGACTCCTGTTTGCAATAAACAATGCAAAAAATAAATAACTAAATGTATTTATTCACCCTCACAGACTATATATAGGCTAGAGAGGATTGTTTAGACTACGGAGCCCACCCATCCTGATTACGCCTGTCATTATGTTGTGGAGAGATTAGGATCTCGCCTTACAGACAGCATCCATCCCATTCCCGAGTTTCCTTAATGCATTCTGAATGTCCTGAACCTGGGATTAATCTTTGACCCCATCATAAAAAACAAAAAGTCTCCGCCACCATCAGACAGTTACAGATTAATCTGCGAATAAAAGGCGTCTGGGTGGAAGCCGCGTTGTCGTTTCGCACGCTGCAGAATTTGCTCAGGAGTGTTTACTCTGTGCTTTAATTGCTCTTTAGACAAAGTGATAACGTGCTACAGGAGGTGAAAGTAAGTTACAAGAAGGAAACCTGTCTGGTTTTGGCGCTCGACTCTGGGGGTCACGCATTTATGCATACACACAATACATCTCAAGCATTTGAGAAATGAAATCCAGTTATACTGTACAAATCGCTTCGTGTTGCGAATGTGAACGCAAGCATGCGGAAGCCTTCAATTTCTAGCTTAGAGGGAGTGTGTGAGTGTTTTTTTAACACCTTATTTCCTCTTCATGAGTCACTACGCTTAGATTTACAGGTCACATGATGCTTTTTTTTTTTTTTTTTTTCCTAAATATCTGACCGATCAGCTATGCTGCTGTGGGAAATGAAATACCACGAATATTGATTTTAAGAGCCTAATTACTTTAAGGTTGTTGTTTCATGATTCTTTTGTTGTTCTTGTTCTTGCTTATTCCTTCTGTATAATTTACTATATGCTATTTATTCCTTCCCATACTGGAGGAATATGAAATGGAGGTTTTGTCGTCATATTTTACATTATAAATAGCAGATTCTGCACTTTCACAGCTCAACAAATTGAAAATTAAGTGTTAATTGATATGATTTCTGTTCACTAACCATACAGAACAGCTAACTTCACTGCTAAACGCCTCGTGCTCTATTTTTATAAAACTTCAAGTCTACGTTATGGTGAGCCTGTGCAGTTCCTGTAATTGTTTTTTCTTCCAAAGTCCATGTGATCCAGCAATCACGCTGAACTGGCCCAAGTCTGAGCCGGTCACAGTCTGCCGCAGACGTGAGAATGCAGAACGATCCGGAAAAAAAGCCTGCTGATCCATAACGTTTAAGCATTTGCCTTAATCGCTGTCCAAGTTTGTCCGGCTCCTCTGGCCACAGCCGGTTACACCAAGCAGCTCATAAATGCTGGAATTGATTTATTTATTTCTTTATCTAGATTTTCCCAGCTAGATTTATTTTATTTGGCTTTGTTTGTCCTAACGCATGGGTTGAGCCTGATCTCTCAAACGGATTGAGCGCAGAAAACCCCATCCAGTCTAATCTAATCTTGGAAAAAGGCCTTCATAATATTTATCAACAGCAAAAAAAAATATCAATCATCACTTTTTCATGTCGTAAATAGCATCGATTATGAAATACACAGTGAGTAATATACCCTATGCATTCTTTACCTGTTAGCTGTAAGCTGTAGCTTTGGGCTAAATCAAGATTTAGGGAACTCTGCACCTGATCCCAGAAAAAAATATCGTATCACGAGTCTCACAGATGTTGCACGATACACGATATGTATCGCTATAGATACTTTTGCTCACAGTGTTGAATAAAAAAAATCAGTTTGATGATTACATTCACAGCAGAAACGCACTTATGCAGAGGTGACTTTTTAAAAATATTTCCCTCTTTTACACCATTGAGCAGTTTATGCTGAAAGGGCTCTTGCCTTTAAATAAATCACTATTGATATTATTTTACATGTTTAAATTTAATTGCTCTTATATATTTTTATGTTTAACTTAAAATAATGAGAAATAGCAAGTCAGTTGCTACTTATTAAAAGATCTGTCCATATGTACAATATCTCAGAAACGTATCAGCGTATTTGATCACGATATGTTGTTTCGTCGCCCAGATCTACTCAATTCTGGCGTTAGATTTATTTTTCATTACAGCGGATCGAATCCTGAGCTAATTTCTGCTTCTTCCGCATCGTCGCCCTCGCTCGCCGTGCCTCTCGCCCTGATCACCAGGCTGGTTTGTCACCCCGTGTGAATGAAAACAAAAAGCTACAGGATCTGTTATTGTCATAGTTGCTTTTCTGTTACATGAGTGAGTCAGATAACTGCGATATCGGTGTGCGACTGCACGACAGATGGAAATGCCGCCCCAGCTTAGCTTTAACACACAATACTTAGCTAACTAGCTCCTTAAAGCTTCTAAAGGCCAATGTTAATTATAGTATTAGGTTGCTTTTTGTTGTTTTGTTTTTTTTATGACACGAGCCTTGTTTCTCAGATGTCCTGACAGATGTTTATTACCCAGATGGCTTGGCTCGCTCTGAGCTCGGTAACGCTGTAACACTTACCGCTTAACGCGTAATAAAGTTTAGAAGCTTTTCATACGCGTTCCTCGAGTTTACGTACTGTGCTGTAATGAGGCGACTGAAAAGCGTTTTCACTTTACACGTGTTAATCTTCTGGATACTGCTCGTCTTGATTCAGTGCGTTTTACAGCCTTTTAAAACCTTGTATGCGATCCAAAATTCCATTAAACGTGGGCCTCATACGCCTTAATCAAAAGGATACTGACATTTATTTCCAGACTACATCCAGATAAATTCCTCCTGATTACCCAGAATGCCTTGAGACATAACTGCGGCCCAAAGTTGATTATTTTCCAATAACAGCATGTCTTTTATTTATCTTATTCCACAGCAATTCATAAAATTTTTTCCTTTATTTATTTATTTATTTATTTTATGCGGCACATTTTACACTAGTACTTTTTATCCATTTATAGCTACGTTTAATGTTGTGGAACATCCAGAAACTCCTGTTGTTTTTCCAATAACACAGCATCCCAGTCCTTTATTCCTCTTATACTTCGGCAGTTTGTCAACATTTACATTTTTTAATTTCTTTATTTATTAAAACACAACACATTTTACCCAAGTACATTTTTATCCATTTATAGCTACTGTACGTTTAATGTCCATGAAACATGTATTGACTGTTATAGCAGCTGTAAACAGTCGATTCCTCACCTCGTCTTCCCTTGAAATGAATCTTTAAAAAAAATAATAAATTAAAAAAAACTTGCAACTTGCCTTGCGGTGGAAATAGTTTTTACCTCAAAACACTGACTGAAATCAGAAATCTTCAAGGATTATACATCTTTCTTTATTAAATAAGAGCTCGATTTCTTTGTTTTTTTAATATCCATCTGCCAGGCAAGTCCCTAGCTGTTACTATGGAAATGATATTGTATCAGAACGAGCGCATTCATTTAATGAACGAGCTGCTGTTATGGAAAACTAATCAACACCTTCTGACCAATCAGAGTCCAGAATTCACCTGCACGTTGGTGTAAAGTAGATCGATTTCATATTTAACATCTCAGCTGATGTTTCAAACTGGAATCCGAGCGAATTCGTCTGCTGTCCTGTTCTTGGTGCTTTCTTCTGAGAGCAAAGTGAGCAAGTGTATGTTCTCAGGACATGTGATACCGCCGTCTTTGCCGTGCTTTATTCGGTTAGCGTGAAGCCCTTTAAGTGCATCTGAAAGGAAAGAGACAGACTGAGTGCAATTTGTGGAACCAAATTGAATTTGGGAACTTGGAGTGGATCTCTGTCTGTATCGGAGGCTGAAATGATTATGATTTGATGACTTTTCCGGTTACGGGTGATGGTTGTGCTCTGCTCTGCTGCTTCATGGCTTCGGAAAACGTTTTTCTTTTTCCCACCACAATATTTTTTGCCTGTGTGGGAAATCAACTAAAATATTTGACTTGAGGACGATTCAGTGATGACGGATAGCTAGTTAGTACACACACAAGCGGGAGGGACACAGTATCACGATATGCAGTTATGCCACAACACAGAAGTGCTCTCAAAACAAAGTGCGTTCAAAAAAGTTTCTCTTTTTAAGACTTCCTCAAAAAATGTTCCAAGAAATTTTAAGTCATCAATTAATTTCTTTCATTTAGAAATAACAATATTTAGCACTGAAAAGGAGAAAAATAACATAGAAATGTTAGCATTTTACACCTTTCCAGATTAAGTACCAACATCAGCTGCATCTAGTCAGTTTGAAATTATTTTTGAATACATAAAATATTTTTAAAAAAATGAATAAAAATAAAAGGATATCATGATATCCATGCCAGGGCAATAGGACATAATATAACCTCAATATTTGTGATAAATTTTGTCCGAAAGCCTGTTTAATCCTATTTTATTTAAAGTCTATAAACATTTGATTTTTTTTTTTTTTTTTTTTTTTTTTTTTTAAAGTTTCTTTTAAACGATCACTTTTTGTATTTAGAAAATAATTAAAAGATTTAACACTGAAATGAAGAAAACTAAAATATAAATCATTTTTAAAAATTAAGTACAAAAAAAATTGTACCTCACATCAGCTGCTTCTAATCAGTTTGTAATTATTAAAAAAAAAAAAATTTTTTAAAGATATCAATACCAACAATAGTTATAAATGATGTAATTATGTGCCTACCATGACATCATGTTCTAAAAAAAAGTTTACAGTTTTTTTTTCAATTTTCCTTTTCAGTATTTTTTTTCTATTTTATTAATAAAAATAAATAAAGTGTACAGATTTTTATTTTTTTTAAATCTTTTCTTTTATGAATAAAAATATTTTTTTATATAAAAGTAGTATTAATATATCAAGTATCAAAAAGGTTCTTATGATAATGTATGACTGACTGTTCGTAAGCAAACCTGTACATCACATTTCTTAGAATCATGATATGATCTGTTTGTCGTATCGTCCCACCGTCTATCGCAACACCTTCTTCTGGTCATTGTTAGCGGTTGAACTGATTTATAGCCCTGTATTTTCTTCCCACACCAAAGTATTAGCAGTCCAAAGCCAAAGAGAAGTTCATGGCTGTATGACTAATGGAACACGCACGGCTCTCTGGCACTGCTGTTGTTCTCCAGCTTGATTATGGCAATGAGATTATGGCCTGAATGGCGCTTTGTTCGTCTTGAATTCGGAGCCTGTGCCTGGACGGCTTGCTAAATTACCGAAGCGTAATGATCAAAGCGTCAGCCGTGCGTGAATCCGTGACCGTTATCTAGTCCAGGTGCTCACTGCTTTATCTCAACATTATCTCAGAGATGGACAAAAGGATGGAAAGCTAAACTTTTTTTTCACGTTATCTCTGTCCACATCGCTCTGAGCTTCTGTTCAGAGTCAGGCTGGGATAAGGTTTTTGTTAAGCTCAATTTAGACTAAAGTGTCCAAAAAAAAAAAGAAAGAAACTGGCATCTGTGTTTGTTTCTGTTCTGCAAGTTTTCCGCTCTCAAACATCTCACGTTCCTCATTACCATCTTAATTCAGCCATTACGGGAGGTTTTTTTGGTGTCATGTTCTTTATTCGGCCTACACATTTTTATGTTTAAAGCACCATCTAGAGTGAGAGTCAAGACGGGGGAAAAAAGCCAGAATATTCCTTCGAGGCAACTCCATAATATTCACATGGGCGATGCTCTTAGTTGCTCAGGAGATGAGCAGGTCTGAACTAGCGTACCGTTATTCTTGCAGGTTATAAAATCATTCACATGTAAGTGCATGAAGTGAAATCAGAAAAAGTTCTGGGAAAATGCTAACGCGTACGTTAGCTTTGTTCCGCTGTTTATTTCCATCCGTCAAGCACTAGTCACACTGTAGTACTGAAATGTACATATTAGCTTTTACGTTCCGTTTGTTCGGTGTAAAGGAGTGTAAAAAGCTTCAAAGATTGTGAAAAGATATATTATAGTGCAACCAAATGTCGCCAAATTGTTGCTAAATCCAGATTTCCATTCTCGCCGAGGCTAACTGATATGCTAGTTATGCTAACCTGTTCACGTCTTGTAGAAAATGTTCCTGAAATATTCTGCTGTATGTTGTGTTTTGTTACCGTATGTTCTATAGATGCCCGAGTCTGGCATATATTATGCAGAAGCGTGGGGCATTAGCTTGTTGCTAACATGCCACAGTGTTGCTAGCTGGACTTAGCCTTTTCACAGTGGTTGAGAAAATAAACTGCTGCTTACAGTGAATCACAAAGCTACATAATGGCTTCATTCTTATGATGCACAAACCGAAAGAGAACTTTTTTTTAGAGTGGATCAAATTACAATTTTAGAAAATAGGCAACTTTTAAAGGTACAAAAAATTGTCCACTAGTTGTGATTTGGGTGATATGAGAAAAGGACATTGATCTTCATTGCTGTGAAGTATCGGTAGTAGCGATATCGTTAGAAAATCCTAGCATAAGGAAAAAAACTAAACAAATCCGATCTGAGCGTGTAACAAGCTAACATGCTATTCTAACTATTGTGCTAGTGATTTCTATTTTATTTTTTACTCTACCTGGGCTGGGCGATATGATGCTATAATATCAATGTCGTGATGAATGATGTAACGATTCATTTCTGAGATATCGGGTGTGTCCTGAAATCTTTTTCAATCATTTTGATTTTATCCAGCAGTGACAAACTGACTGGAAGCAGCTGGTTTGATGCTAAAAAAATTTCAAATTTTTCAAAATGGTAACATTGTTTACAGATTTGTTTTCTCTTTTTTTCTCTCTCTCTCTCATGGACCTGTGTATCACGAGGCACGTCATGTGCTGCAGTATCACGATAAGATCTCTCGGTCATATCGCCCTACTCCTGTTTTCTCATGTTGACGTTTTCTCTTATTTTATTTTATTTTTTCATTATTTCATTTATTTTATTTTACATGAGTAGAAAATAATTAATTACTGAATCAAGTTAGTTACCTATTTTTAAAAAGTGTTCTTCCGACAGCGTAGTCGTATGCGGTTCATTAAAAAATGGATCGTTTTAAAGCGTTGTAGTTTATATGTAAAGAAATTCATCTCTGGAATTCGAATAGCTCTGGGGTCTTCAGTCTTATCCATGCAGGTTTTCATTCCAGTTACGTAAGAGTCACACCTCATTCCACATGTCTAATCGGTTCATCTGCCTCCAATCTGGCTGAAAATGAAAGCCACACCGGCCTTCTGTGGATAAGATTGAAGACCCCTGTGACAATTAGGAACATTTTATTTCACTTTTGAGGTCGGGCTGGATTACGCAGAGAATGCAAAATTTAATTTGTAACATGTTTGAAATCTCCAAACTGTTTTTATTCGACTTCTGGGGTGTGGAAAATTCTCCAAGGGCCATGTACAATTCCTTCTGTCAACTTTGACAATCTTAAATAAGTAACTAATCATCGGCTAGAGGAAAGATTAAGCATCAGGTATCTTATTTCCTGGAGCAACTTACAGTTTGGAAAACTGTCCATTAGTTTCTTCACCTCGTGCTTCGTCCATTTGACTGTCAGCGTTTGTGAAAAGTGCTTGGCCCCGCTAACTGATTTATGGCTGTTGTGCTACTGACCGGCTCTTGTTTTCAAACAGAAGGCATAAGCCAGACTCTCGCGTCCATATCCAGCCCATCTGCTCCTCTCTCCTGTCTGTCTCCACATATCAGATCAACAAAAGTTGCCTCTTATATGTTGCCTCCAATATGCCTCTTTTTTTGTTTGTTTTTTGTTTTTAAAGATCTCAAGAGTCGTCAGTTTAGGTAAAAGACCGGAGTCGTGTGCTGAGTTTTAAAGGAATACAAAAAAAAGAAAATCTAAGAAATGAGCATGCAGAGCTGGATTTGCGATCCTTCAGGGAGGATCTGATAAAACTCTGCTCTCATATCAGTTAATGTTTCCTTTAGTGCCATAAATCTAAAAAAAATTTCTTAGTCTCTCTCTCTCTCTCTCTCTCTCTCTCTCTCTCTCTCTCATTTGACACATGTATAGTTTATTGCAAATTGGGGAGATGTTTGAGATGGCCGAAGAGTCCAATAAAGTAGCAGAGGCTTGTAATGTCTACCGCAGTTTGAGCACACTTAAGGATAATGATGCTGGCAGGAAGCTGGAGTGCTCACTATAACACACACAATAAAAATCACACTGTAACCAGGGTTTTAAAAACTTTTTTTTTTTTTTTTTTTTTTGCTTGAATGGTTGAAGGGGCTATATGTACGGATTTGTAAGAATCCATCCATTATCTATAGCGCTTTATCCGTCTGGGTCGCGGGGAAGCTGGAGCCAATCCCAGCATGTTGGGG
>JAQMYM010000005.1:3369602-3388745 GCA_030014255.1 Parauchenoglanis ngamensis | reverse complement strand
GTGTCGGCCCTGTGGTGGACTGGCGACCTGCCCAGGGTGTACCCCGCCTCTCGCCCCAAGATGCTGGGATTGGCTCCTGCTTCTCCACGACCCAGATGGATAAAGTGGTATAGGTAATGGATGGATATATATAAATATATATATATATTGGATGGATGGATATATATATATATATATAAAAAATACATATATATATATATATACACGTGTGTGTGTGTGTGTGTGTGATTAATTTTGTTTAATTATTTCATTCTATCTAATCTAATTTAATTACTTGAGCCAATATATTATCGTTTCCATAGTAACAGCTTACACATGGACGATGGCAGAAAACCCCCCAGATGTAACTGTTTCGTTAGGAGATCGCATTTTTAGAAGGAGTCTCCAGTGTCATTGCTTTGTAACATTCAGAGGGAAGCTATAACATCTTTAGAAGAGCAGAGTTTGCGCTTTTTTGTGTTTCTTCTGTGGCAGGTGATAGAACAACACTTTATAGCTATCGTAATGTAAGTGATAACAGGAACTAACTTGTTTCCTGGACATTCCACAACATTAAATGTAGCTATAAGAATTAAAGTCCAACATCTCGTTCTTTAATAAATAAAATCTAGCTGTGATATAGGAGCAATAAAACACTGGGCTGTTATTGAAAAATACACAGCCCTGTCACTGATTCTTTTCCTATTACAGCATTCCCCCAAGTGCATCATTTCTCATATAAAAACTAAAAGAATGTTCTGTACAAGCAGTGTTGCGTGTGTGTGTGTGTGTGTGTGTAGGTGCCATACCGGAGTGTTTTGTCTGAAGTGCTCTGTCTGTTACTCAGCTGAGTGGAGCTCTTAAACTGTGCCTCCAACCTGGAGTAGATACCTCCTGCAAGCTAAGGACACACCCACACACACACACTTAAGCAAGTTCTGATACAGTGTATTTCCACTCCTCCTTCACACATTTAACAATAATCACAGTTCTGCTTTACCTCCTTAGTGTCCTTTGACTTGCTCTGTTCCAAATCCCCGAAGCGCATCTTAGAGAGATGGTCGATAATCTCCACCATTCTCCTTTGGTCTACACGGAACAAGAGAGATAGACAGAGAAAAGAAAAGACATCACTATGACATTAGAGAGTAAGACTAATAATCACATGTCCTTTTTCTGGAATTAAAATCTGTATGCCCTTTGCGGACAAGATTTAAGACGACTCGATTTTTAATCGCCACTTTCCAAATATTAAGCATTCTGTATATCAATTTCATTACACCCTGTGTTATACACCTTTATCTGTCATCTACAGCATTGAACATGGTTCTTAATTTCAATGTTACTAATTAAGTTTTAGTTTTTATACTGTTTGTGTAACACTGAGCTGTTCCAGCATTAATTTGAAACATGTATCTGCTAAAGAAGTTCTTTGGTACGATTTAAGGCTAGTCATTGAGAGGTTTCACATTTTCCCTTCACTCCATGTCACCACAAGAAAGCATGCAGTTGAGTGATAATAATGATGGAAAAACACAGCTCTGTGTGTGTGTTTCTGTGTGTGTGTGTGTGTGTGTGTGTGTGTGTGTGTGTGTGTGTGTGTGTGTGAGAGACAGAGTGGATTAGAGGATAAACGTATGTTGGAGGAGTGCAGAGACCTTCCTCCCTCTGGGCATCCTGATTAAACCTCATAGAGCGAGTGCTGTCCCATTTACTCTTCTGCATGCTCACTCTAGGGAAACGAGAAACAGGAAGAAAAGAATGAAGATAAAAAATGACATCAATTTGTAGGCATTGCATGATTCAAACTGATATCTGTGTTAAATATACTGTATATGCGTATACACTGAGCTGTCAGTTTAGTAACATGTTAGGGAGACCGATATGACGTACGTGAATGGGGTCGAGTCTTTTAAAGTGCCCTGTAAAAAGATGAACAATGCAGCGAGTTAAAGAACGCTGGAGTTTAACTGGAGAACTAAAGAAAGCAATTCACCGCTAACACACCTTATCTCCTCCAGCTCGCTCTTTGTGCAGGATGCTCGGTGAGGACACTTGTCTTTTCAAAGGCTTGCCTGGTTTTCTAGGCTTTTTTACAGCTAATAAAAAAAACACAGAAATAAATCTTTATGTCAAACAGTAGTTAAAAAGTAGTTCATGCCCGCAGACGTCCGGCGAAAAAAAAAGTCTTTGCTTCTGAATAAAATACTAAATAAAAATTAGACCACAATGTTTGGATGTTCTCTGATTTTATCTTATAGGCATTTCAGAATAAATGACCAGTAAACATGATTTAATAGGAGTTACTGAAAAAAAATTCAAGTCTGTTCTTCAGAAAAGTAATAAACAGTCAGGTTAGTTGAAAGGATAACATCTAGGTGGTGCTAATGAACCAGCATCGGTGAAATCGAGGTGTTTGTCTCCATTAGTCTTTTGAATTTACTTTATATTGTGCATTTTCAGCATTAAAACAGCAATTTTTCAAAAAGAGTTTCAAAAAAGATTGAAGCATTGGCCACTGAGAAATATGTGACAGAATAGAACACCCTCTCAGAACGATTTAAATAATAATAATAATTAATATTAATATTAATAATAATAATAATAACAATAATAATAATAATTAATATTAATATTATTGATAATAATAATAATTATTATTATTAATATTAATATTATTGATAATAATAATAATAATAATAATAATTATTATTATTATTATTATTATTATTATTATTATATATACTGAAAAACTTTAATTAAAGTACAGCCTTAGCCTACCTTGCTTCTTTGACGTGTCATCTTCATCCCCGACTTCATCCTCTGTGACCTCTGACCCTGTAGTGTAGTCCTCATCCTCAGACAACAAAGACTGCTGCCGCTGTGTGACATCAAATGTAAGTAAAAAACATCTCAAAAATACTGTATGTACCTGAAACACTTTTATTTTGGAATATGTGTGTGTGTGTATGTGTGTGTGTGTGCGTGTGTGTGCGTGTGTGCGTGCGTGTGTGCATGTGTGCGTGTGTGTGTGTGAGTGTGAGTGTGTGTGTGTGTGTGTGTGTGTGTGTGTGTGCTTACCAGCTGGAGACTCCAGTTCTTCAACAGGGAAAACTGAAACAGATTAGAGCAGGTGAGAAATAGTTCTAGTTAACCCTCCCTGGGCATGACAGTAGTTTAGTGCAGCTGACCTTGAGCCAGATTATACATCAGTGTTGCAGTCCCAAAGTTATCCCTAAGTTTGAGGTATCCTTAAGTCTGAGTTATTTCAAAATTTGAGTCAGGATATCCCTAAATTGCAATATCAAGTTTAAGTTATTCCCAAGTTTAGGTTATACTCAAATTTGAGTTAACTCTAAGTTTGATTTATCTCCAATTTTGAGTTAGCTTCAAGTTTGAGTTATCCCCAAGACTGAGGTATCTCTAAATTTGAGTTATCCCCTTAACTTGAGTTATCCCTAAGTCTGAGTTCTTTCTAATGTTCGTTTGAGTTATATCTATGTTATAGCCATGTTTGAGTTAAGTTGATAGATATTGAGTGCAATTTGAATGTAAGACATGTCACTTTCCATCAAAGATAGTCCCTTAGCTCTTATACAAGTCAATTCCAAGTCACCAAGCCCTGAATGGGGTTTATTTATAATTATGTTAATTATAAAAGGCTACGTATATTATTGGCTACCTTAATGAACTGCACTACACTAATGTTATTTCTAGATAAAAGAAATGATAAGTTATGCGGCCCATATATATGTCAGGACCTCCAATATTCAGTAAATCATCCACATAACAAGTCTCAAAGTCTCAAGTCCTCAGTTCTAGCTTCCTCTGAGCATGCCTGGGATATTCTAGTTGCATTTTTAGCTGATTTTTAGATATTCTAGTTGAGTCTTGTTATAGTTATAGCTTACTATCTTTAAGGTGTGAGGATTTAGCTGAGTTTAAGACTTGTTATACAGATCTAGTTTACTTTGCCATGCCTGTAGTTTACAGTTTAAACTTCCCTTTGGCATGGGCTAGTGTTCTAGGCAACACAGTTTACAAGGCTGGGTGAATGTCATATATAGCAATAACATAAGCACTGTGTGAAAGTAGTGATTATGATAATGACAATAAAATAAGCAGGAGACTCACAGCAGTGACTTCTCTGGCTCGATGAACATTTAGGGCTGCGTGGTCCAGTGTGATGTCGCAGTCATGCACTCGCTCGCTCTGTTTAGGCGAGTCTGCAGAACTGCGACACAAATGCAGCACAGCACAAACACAAGGGTAAATGTCTGAAGGTTAGTGAGTCACACACAACATTAAAAAAAAAAAAAGCAAAAATAAATCATTTCTCCGGACCTCTGTGTTGTCCGTGTCAAATCAAATAATTGCTATGTCAGTAACATGGCTCACAAAGCGAGTCTGTGAGTGAGACTTAGAGGTTCAGATGAACTCCGGACCTGTCCGTAGCTGTTGGGGAGCTCACGCACACAGCGTCTCTGTGGAGCAGCAGGTCATTCAGTATTCGAGTCTGCACTGAGTTCACATTGCCTTCACAGTCCCCAGGTTCTGCCACATTTACCACGTGGTCCCTCATCTTACAGCCCTAACGTACACACACATACATATGAGAGAACTGCAGTGACTAAAGAACAACTGGGTCACATATAGTACATATATATCTTTAAAGCTGTATGTTTTTATCTAGCCCAGATAATAAAGTGCAGTTTTAGTGAGGTTCTCTGGTTCTAGCTAACCCTGAACATATCTATACAGTGTTTTTAGTAGTGTTTAATTTTATCAGTTGATAAAACTAATCAGCTAGACAGTGTTATGAAAGTTGTCTTGTTCTAACTAACCCTGGGTAAAGAGAAAGAGTTTTATTAGAGATGTCTGGTTCTAGCGCCTCCTGGGTGTGGTTATGCAGTTTGAGTTGTTGGGTTCTAGCTAGAACATTTGGTTCTAGTTGTTTATTTTTAGATATACCTGAGTGCATCTATCAGAACTGTCTGGTTCTAGCTAACCCTGGGCATGGGGTTCTAGCTAATCCCAGGTATAGCTGTACAGTTTTATCAATAGTGTTTAGAGTCTTGTTCTAATTAGACAGTTTTATTAAAGTTTTCTGGTTATAACTAACCCAGGGTGTATGGTTCTAGCTAAGCCAGAGCTTATGGTTCTAGCTAACCCCCGCCTTAATGCATTTTTATCTGTCTGGCTGTAGCTACCCCTAAATTTGAGTTCTAGCCAGTACACGTTTATGAAAATTACCTGGTTCTACCTAACCCTAGCTTTAGCGATACAATTTTATCAGAGCTATCTGGCTGTTCTAGCTACTCCTGGATGTAGTCACACTTTTTATGAGTTGTAAGGTTCTAGGTAGACAGGCAGCTATTCAGATATAATTATAAAGGTGTTCCTAATCTTGGGTTGTCCATTTCTAGCTATTTCTGGGGAGAGTAATATAGTTTATATAGAGATTTGTTTGGTTCTAGTTAACCCTAGATCAATATTCATGACGCTTTATCTTATTCTGCCTAACACTATATAGTTTTATCAGAGTTGTATTGTTATAGCTAATCTAGTCCTGAGATTAGCTATATAGTTTTATCAGTGGTCTGTATATTGGATGACTCAGTCTTTTATGCTAACTGACAATTCTTAGCATTACTATGTTGTTGTTGCTTATCTAGATGGAAGTATTTTAGCTAACATTGTGCACAGCTATTCAGTTCAAGCTTAACCTGGACATGGTGGTTTGTTCTAGCTAAACTTGGTTGTACGTTTTATCTGGTTCTAGCTCACCGTGGGCATGGCAGCCGGGTCAAAGCGTAGTACTCTCTGCTTGCAGCAGGGGTATATCCCGGCACCATGCTCACTGTGATCGGCGCCCACGCCTGGGTACACCACAGCCTCGGGGTGATACCTGCACTGGGCCAGCTCACAGCAGAGGAAAACCTGCAGCAGAAGAGCATTTACATTGTATTTTAGGGGAACATGAGTAGTGTCATTTCAGTTTATTAAAATGTGCATTAGGTAAGATTTGTGGAAAAAATGTCTCTAATGGTTAAATGGGTGGAGTTCCATAAGATTTGAATTATTATTTTTTTTTACTCACTGAGCCACAAAACGTATCCTGGTTCAACTAGAGTTACCATGCTAACTAGAGTTACCATTAGCGAGGATGGTCATGACATCACTTTCATGCGCACTCGGACATTCAGCTGCTTAAACGTCAAGTTACAATGCACATGCATATGAACATGCAACTTCTCTTCAGAATGATTCATGAGGATGTGATGGAGTGTTGGGGGCGTGGCTATGGCTACGTTCACACTGCCATGCTGAAGTGACTCGAATCGGCCGTAATGTGACACAGATCTGATCTTTTTTAGGGCCGTGTAAACACGCAAATATGATTTTTTCAAATCAGATTTGAGTCAATTTCATATGTGGTCCTAAATCTGATACGTATCTGATTTGTGGCATGACTGAGAACGCTCAGACTGGAATTCACAGGCTTTTTGGCTATACGCATTCGCTGAGCATCAGCCAACACGGTGTTCTGTCGATTTGTGCTACCTATCGAGACATGCTACTTAGAGGTTGCGTGTTAGGTTTAAGATTTAAGGGTTAACTTCAATCTTTAAGTGTTAGGGTTAAGGTTAGGGTTTAAGTTAAGAGCTACGGCTAAGATCGAGTTTATTCTCTGTCATCGGTAGCATTTATTTGCGCTAGGGTAGAATTTTTTGTTAAGGTAGCACAAATCATCAGAACACCGGCAGTGCAGCAAAACAGCAATGGAGAACTAGGGATGTTTTCCCTAGACACGTGCATGCGTGCAGTTTCAAAGGACAGATGCGTTCACATTACAGTTAGATTTAAGTCACTTGTAAGGATGAATGTGAACCATCAAAATAGGCAAATCTGATCTGAGCGAAATATCAGAATTGAACAGAAATGTTTGTAATGTGAACATTACTTAGTCATACCTATAAAATGACTGACAAAAGGCCAATCCAAAAACTGAAAGATTGGTTTCCAAACCAGTTTTTTTAGCTACGTAACACACTTCTTTTGAGACAATCGTTAAACTATTATTTGTTATCATTTCTACATAATTTTCCACATTATTTTTATTGGTAAGAAATGAAAAATATTGACTACTGCACCATTATGGGTAATAAATGGTAGCCTATGTATGCTAATATACCTATGTATAAATGATAACTTATGTATGCTATGCTACCTATGTATTTTTCAGAAGCAAGACTGGTTGTACGCAATTACGCATTTTGCCATTTTGATTTTACAAAGTGTAACTTTACCACAAATGTCAACTTGCTGCTATATTTTTCTAATTCACTAGTCATACTAAGCAATATAAAATAAAATCCAGTATTTCATTTTAATGAATTAATATTTAATTAATATTATTATTTACAGGTTGAAAATATCGCATGTTTACAACAAGTGTTTTTTATATTTACCTGTTTACAGCACGAGCAGGTGAGATAATTAATGGTGCCCCAGATCCTCCAGTAAATCAGCACCCATGATTTCAGCTCTTCATACAAGCTGTTGAGATACTCATGGACGTCCCAGCCTTTTTGCCTGAGGGCACAACAACAAAATGTACAAAATGTCTAACAAAGCTCCAAGATCTGCCCTCACAGTGTGTTCCCAGAAGTAGGGAGGGTACCGGATCACACCATTCTTACTTACTGAGGCTTGAAAAGAACCAATAATATCAAATATGTGCAAGAACCAGACATGGCTACAGAGATACGTACGTACCTGCTGTGTGTGTAGATGATGTCCCCATGATTGTCAATGTTGATTTTGCCTGGAAGGCAGGAGATCTTCCTTTCTGTGTCTTTGGTGAGAAGCTTAAGGCAAAGACCACACCTGTGGAAAGACCACATGAAGGAAGAGAGAAGAAATGAAGATGTGACATTCAATCTTATTCTCCTTACACCACTGCACAGAACTATTAATGCATTCCTTTGCTATTTTGCCTACTTTGCACAAAATAGTGTTAAAAAAACGTGTTAAAATGCCCTAAGAGGACTACGGGGAGGTCCATGTTGCTATTTCTGCCACACCTGTACAGCGTAGCAGCGTTTCCTGGAGAGTCGTGATTTTCAAAACTTGGATCAAACAGCTTTTCAATCTTCTGCTGGAACACTTTACTGAAAGATGAAAATCACACACAGCAAGATTAGCAGCCTAGAAAAGGACAATTTTGTTTGTTTACTGATTTTTATTTTCTTTGAAAATACCGGTTTACCTTTTAAACTTGTCCTTCTTGTCCTTGATATCGTCTGCCTGGTTGTGTGTGAACAGCAGGGCGATGCGTGAGGCCAGGTTGCTGTTGATGCAGCTCATGTTGCACGGAGTGGCGACGATGGCGCTCATGTGCTCGTGACAATACTGAATACACTCCTCCACCTGCAAACACAGTATTTAACCTTTACCTAATGGGCATAATTAATGATCATCATCCATATGTAGTCACAGGTCAGAGATGACTAGAAAATAATCCAACTGTTATACAGTTTATATCCAAGAACAGGAAAAATTAAAACATCCAGAAAACAAATACACTAAAAATAATAAATATCTTTTTTCTTATACCGTATTAACTCAGTATTATTGTTTGTGATTTGAGTGCAGCAGGAATTTAATCTGATCCTCCTTTCAGACAGAGATTCTGTATTTTGGTTGGACTACACCATCACACATTCAAGCTATGTTCTAAGTGGTTTGTTTTTTATCAGTTTTCTGAAAAAGTTGAAAAATTGCAGCTGTAAGTACATTCTAAACCTTGATATTCTGCGAATGCATTGTTTTCAAAATGCATGAATTATATTGATAAAAAATGAACCTCATGAAGTGGTGAAATTTATTTGTGGGTGGTTTTAAAGGGGTCTGAAATCATGTTTCACCTTCACATAAGTACAAAATGCTTAGTCATGGATCTGAGACTGCCTGAACTGTTGAAACGGACCACGCTTTAACTCCACCCTCTCCATTACGCTTCACACGATTATTTAGATGTCACGCATCATGCAGCATGCTGAACACACCACACAGACACCCAGCACTACACCTACAGGACTAAACTATTTTCACTTACTAAAGCATGCACGCTTAAGTATCGTCAATAAAGTATTGACTCTTAAAACCTCAATCAGGAACTGCTTCCTGTTTGAATACTAAATACGAATCTATTATTAGGTTTTATGAGGTATTTAAAGTAATTTGAAACCATTCAAGAATCTCTGCTAAATAAAATACTTTTTAATATGTGTAGAAACTACTAAAATGGCCTTGAAACGTCGCTACACCTTTACCGTTGTGGCAGCAAGGCAGCATAGTGTCTCAAAGCTATTACAAAAGGGCAACAGGCTTCACTGGGTAGGTGCGATTCTCAAACTGATGCAGAGACTGAAGAAGAGATGTCTGTCCACCAGAGCTGGGAAATCGTTGATGTATCTGCACGGTAGGTTCATACTTAAACCTGAATTATCTGACATTATTCACTGCTATTGTGAAATAAAACTGTGAGCAAAATGCTAGCAAGTCGACTGCTAGCAAACTAGCTCGCATCTGTAAACTCAAGGTAAACATGAGCTGGATTTCAGGATCTTGATTTGATTCATCATATCTGTAGAAGCCAAACCAGCCAAAACACAATATGCCAATCAAAACTGTGCTAATCACTGAGTTTAGCCAAGTTACCTAAGCTGTATGTCATTCTGTGGCAAAAAATGTAATGTCACCACACTGTCATCCGTTAATAATTTGCATACGCAAGCATTATAGGGTCAAACTCTATTTTGTGGCATCAAAAGCTGAGCTCATAGGTATTGCTCTTGAGTCTGTTTTCTTAATAAAGGTATTGAGAAAATCTTTGTTTTAAATGGCGAAATCTTAACAAATCTGACCCAAACACCAATTTATATAATCAGGGTTATGTTTAAGGTGTCCTAAAGTAGTTAGTTAACAAGTAGTAGCAAGTTAGTTGAGTATTGTCTTTTTCATTAGTTATGTCTCCGATATGATTCGTTTCATTAGTTATGTCTCCGATATGATTAGTTTCTTTAGTTATGTCTCCGATATGATTCGGTTCTTTAGTTATGTCTCCGATCCAAAAATTTTTGCCGGTGATAACCTGCTATAGGTCCTGAGTTTCTGTTTTTGAATACAGGCGCACTTTAATCTGTCCTTACATACCAGTCGACGTACTACTGTATTTTGAGTATAAGGTTAAACGCTAAACTGACATCTCAGCAATCTGTGGTTGAGGCTTCAAGTATCCACACTTGCTCAAACACACACACACACACGCTTACTAAAGTAACCACACTTACTAAAACATCCATCTTCAAGAACTCGGATGAGATCAGGATAGAGATGACATTGCTGGGCTCTGAAACCAAACACCAAACACGGCACACCATGACCAAACGAGCACGGCACAACCAGCCACACACCAACCTCACCCACCACCATTCCACACACCACACATGGAGGAAAAGCCCATCGTTCACTCACACTACCCACCAAGACACCTGAGCCTGGTCTCTTTACTTTCACACATCAAACATCTCAGCAAGTACACGAGCACGGTTATGAGACCTCACCCAGACTTGGCTTGTTGACATGTTTCCCGGGTTCATCTTCCTCAGAGTTTCTCTTGACGTAGTTCATGAGCCAGTGGAAGATCTGGACGTCACAGTGCACCGAGATGTCCACCTCCTCCCAGCGCTGGGCATCCATGGAGAGGTACTCGGCAAAGTAGCGCATTTCTCGCACCAGCAGGTCACGTGGACACTCAAAATCCTGCTTCAGGTTCTTCGCTTCATCACACACGTGGATCACCATGATAGGGCTGAGATGGACAGACCAAGAGCAGCAGATTAAGGAGCAGTATGGAATTTGTAGAATAGGTTCTAGACATATAACAGTCATATCATTTTAAAGATATTTTAGTAAAACAACATTGCGATAAAATATAAGGTTTATTCCATTGTTTCAGGCCTTGGGTTTTACATTTTTCAGGGCTGAAGATTTAGCAGAACTTCTCAGCTAAGCCACTTAATTAAATATGACACGATATCACTTTGTCTTTTCTGATTATGATACTGAAACCTTGATTATCAGCTGATATTGATACCCAATCCAATATTTTCTTGCTTTAAAAGAACTAAGCTTTCGAAACATTTTTTTGCCAAAAACATGACTTGACACAAAAACACGGCACAAAATCACTTACATTGCAAATATAATAAATGTAAGAAAGTATAACTAGAATAAAAATCAATCCTACAATAGAATACAGTCATCTCTTTATGTGTAAACATTTCCAAGCCCAACTCCAGTCTCTAATCAGTTACAAAATCGGATCAGATAAATGCTTTTTCTCTGATATCCAATCCACCATTTTTTTTTTTGCTGCTGTAAGCCCGCTACAGAGCCTGGGTATCGGATAAAAGCCATCTCTCGCTACCCTTTTCTCCTCAGCTGGAACAAGAATAGGCCTGAATTAATCTTATCTTTCTCAACATCATGCTAAAGGAGCAGTTTGTATTGTTTAGAGCCATCTGCTGCGTACGAGATGAACTGCAATTACAACAAAAACATCAATTTCCCCCTAAGCAAGCTCGCCATGTCTGTTCGTAATGAAAAGGTCTGGTGGTTAGACCCGTATCGGGGCTGGAATAATGAAAACAAAAATCTAAAATAAAGATCAAGATCAGCTGAATGGAAACTATAGTTTTTCTCTTGTTATTATTACAGGTCTAGAAACAGACAATATATGTAAATTACACTTTTAAAAATGGAAGAGAAACAATTATACATACTGTATATAATTTGTTTTTTAATTAATATTATGACTTTCTAAAATCAGCATAGTGTTCGTTAGATTATTGCTGCCTAATACTAATAACCTAATAGAGTTTTCCTTTAATTCCAGACACAACTGAACCCGATATTCAAGGTTGAAACTAAAGATAGTCAGACATCCTACTTCTCCTGGAAGTTCCAGGAGTCTACTGCATACTGATAGTGGCTCCCTGACGCCTGCAAATTATACACAACATTCCAGAAATTAGTTTTTTTAGAGCGAGAGCACGCGTACCAGATCCCTATGCCTATCTAGAATCTTTGGAGAAGGAGAGCTGACTGAGGTGACAGACTAACGAAACGAGAGATTTCACTGACAGAGAGCATCCTGAATGGTCTCTCTTTTTCTGCTAAGTAGACCTATGAGTTTTCTCTGTGGGAGGGCTTTACAGTCAACCTGTCTCTCTGATCTATCAGTTTAGTATATTGTTCAGCATCGCCATGCCAGACTGCCCAAAAAAAAAAGATATAAAAACGCATTTCTCTTCAGATTACAGGAAGGCGTACCCCTGCCTCGTAGTAGTAAAAAGTAATGACAGTGCCGTGTGTTGTACGGTTTGCAACAGTGATTTCAGCATTGCCCTTGGGGGTTAAATGATTGGAAAATAGGTGAGTCTAACAGGTATCATTTGTTCATTATCACAACTAATGCCATTTAAACTAGCTGTCTAGCTGCCAAGGAGCTTTGTCATGAGGCCAATCTCTCTGTAGACCTGCGTAAAGTTGAAAAAGAATAAAGTTAATAATAAAAGTTATTAAAATGAGAAATATAATAAAAACGACTCTATGAGCATATATTTTAATATCAAACTGCTCAAATCTGCAAAGCTAGCTACATCACAGTAGAAAGCGGGGAACCGCCCTGAAACGAGTTTTTATAGGGTAGGATGTCTGGGTAGTGAACGAATGAGCACCTTCGGTATAATTAAGTCCAGCGTTACCTCTTTCCGCTGTCTTCCTTTTCTTCGTCCTCTGTGCTCGCAGTGTTCTCAGTCTCAACACTGGCTCCTCGAACAACAGCGGTCACGCTCAGTCCTGAGAAAGGACAGTGTCAGACACGAGAGCCTCTCAGACACGTTATCATTGGCTGACATGGTCTGCTGCAACTGTACAAGAATGTTAGCACATACTGTAGCCAGTCATCTAGTTAACTGCTAGTGAACAAGCCCACATTTCAAACAGGTGGGATTTTAGGATCTGAGTCATGATTTAAATCACTGTATTCCCAGTGATTTATAAACCTGTAGACAAAGTATAGAATAGCAAACAACATTTTGCTAATCACTGACTTAGCTAAGGTAGCTAGTTGGCTTACATTATCAAATACGCTAAAGTCTCCCTGAAACACTTTAATGATTGTTTCCTCATGAAAAGAACAGTGTAATGAAATTTTTCCTTTAATTGTATTGAATGAGCTAGAACTTGTTTGTTGCCAGGTTTTTCCTTTAGTTTTGCACTGGAGCTATTTTGCCAATGTTGTTAGCAGTTAAGGGCATAGCAGCCAGTTTATAAGTATAAATGAGCAAACCTTAGCACACTTAGCTGATCGACTACAGTTAGAGTAAAGAGGATATCAGACAATCAGACATCAGTTTGTATGAATTATATGGTTTTTAATATTACAGCAAATTGTGTAGAAGCTAGCGTTTTTCCTCTGAACACACCTGCTGTGCGTTCAATAGCGAAAACTTTTGCAAACGTTTGTGAACTAAACGAGAGTTTGGCCAATTGAGCGCGAAGGCCGCAGTGGACGTTCTGGCCAATCACAAACGTTCTTCGAACATAGCTGACGGAGCAAATCGAAATGGCAGACAGATACTGAAATCCAAATAGCATCGTTTAGTGTTAACTAGTTATTGGAAAATGTCGTAAAACAACTTTTTATTGTTTCAAAATAGTTTTGTGCGTGAAGTAATAATATAGCTAAATGGTTACCTCACATATTGGTTTATCTCAAAGAAACGTTCAGTTTTATAGCTGACAGTCGATGCTAAACCCCACAACATTATGAATAATTTGGTCTACAACAAGTCTTGGGTGAATTCTTCTAGCAGTAAAGCAATAAGCGCACACCATCTTTAAAACACTGTATGCTAACGGTGCGTTCAATAACATTTACCTCACATGAAAAACGCTCGTGGTAATGAATGCACGTTTTTTGTGTTGAACTGTGTGACTCTGAGCAGGGAATCATTTAAACTCAAGTTTGATAAAATGGTTCTTCATTAAGGCTGATTTCTAGAAAGAAAACAAGTAAGAAATGATCTCCTTGTTTTAAGTGGTTTACTGGTAATCCAAACTAGTGGAAATAATAGTGCAATGATCCAACATTCTCTTTTCTACCTGTCGCAATGTCTGTGTACAGTGTCCCAAATGAATTTGGGTTACAGCAATTTCCTGTTCAAATCCTGCTCCTTTGACGTACCTGACACTGAGAGGGTGCTCTGATTGGTCCGTGGTTCCCCTGTCTCCCCGGTAAGGTCCAACAAAGTGGATCGGATGTAAGCGGAGAGTGGTTCAGATGGAGAGCCACTGGCACCGGTCAGCGTGTTACACTGCTCGTCTACCAAGGGGAAACTCCCTGTGCTCTTCAGCTCATCAAACCTGCGAGCACACTAAACACACACACACACAGACACACATACATCAGACCAAAAAGATACTGTATATGTAACAGTTTGATCTCATACTATCTGGTATCAAACTGCTAATAATTAGGCTAAGATAAGGATTTACCTTAAGAAAGCTTTTGTTGTCATATATACAAAGACAGTATAGTGAGATTTATTTTCCATGCTTATTACAACTTGTTAGAAATAACCAACTCAACCTTCTGATCCACAACCAAGGGCAAACTTATAGCAGCTATCGAGCCTCAAATGATTCCTTTAGTAACATCCAGTTGTGGCCAAATATATAATCAACCATCTACCAAGTGTTCATCTTTATAAAGTCGTCACTCACAATAATATACACTTCAAATTACATTGAAATGCTAATTACCTCTTTTGAGTGACTAACGGTGAAAAAAGTTACCATTTGTCGGATATAAACTCACCCTCCATTGACTTGCTTGCTATTATAGATGTTGCGCAATCATGAGGCAGTGAGCTCACGTTCATGCTTAGTGTCCGCTGAGTTGTTACTACACCTAGTGGTCAAAAATGAGAACTGCAGCACATGCTAACAGATCTCCACTGGGGCAGGAATCACGATGACCCATGCCCAATTGTAGACTGCTGAATTGTATGCTGTATGTTGTCGACACTGAATTGCCCAGTATGGGGTATTGTGGGGTAGTACAGACAGCAGTCTATGGTATAAGCCAAGTGTTATAGCCTCTCAAGTTAAATTGGTTTGAGGCTATGTGTGGTTATTAATGTCATCCTGCCCCACCAAAATCTATGGTCATGAGGCGCTTGGCAACATGACACTAAAGCACAATTAATATTTGCAATTGTGCTGCATTCTTGGACACATGTCTAAGCTCCTTTAGAAGTCTAGATGTCTTATAAGGCTTTAATATCTATAAAAGTGCCTGAAAGAAAACGGTTTGAAGTCCATAATGCGAGGCATGCGTTTTCAGCCGCATTACACCGTTTTCTATTCTGACTTGAGGTCAGTGACCACCTTTTACTTCTTAATTACCTCTTTGGGAGTGAAACCAGGAACTAGGCGGGCTACGTTCTCCCAGTTGATTGGCTGTGTGGTTCCCCATAGCGACCGCAGAACCATGTCCAGCACCAAGAGGCTGTTATCATACGGGAAATTATTGTTCACATTACAAAGGCGATTCATGATCTGAAAAACAACAGAGTGAAAGAGTTGGTCCAAGAACATGCAATATTATTAATATTACAATTTAGTCAAGCACAACACCACCAACACTCCTTCATACTTTGAATGTTATCTGCCTACTTCAGATTGTCTGCACTTATCTTTATTGTTTTGTTTTTATTATCATTATTTTTTATCATCATTATTCACTGGACACTTTGTTCCACATGACACTGTATGCATTTATCTTACTTACCCACTTACGGATAAGTGTGTCTTGGTAGAATTTGGTGTCTGTAATGCCATGTGTAATATCTGTAATTGTCTGCTGCTATGACAAAACAATTCCCCTCAGGAATCAATCATTTCTCTCTCTCTCTCTCTCTCTCTCGCGCTCTCTCTCTCTATCGATAAATTTATATGACATGACCATGAAAAACCCCCAGCAGAAACGTCATGTATTTTGCAGTAAACAAACTGCAGTGACGAGCCGTAACAAAATATCGAGTTTTCTGTTTTGTCCCGTTGGCCTTTTCACCTGTGGTTTCACCTTTTTGCTTTTTATTTTCAATGCTTTTTAATGTTTTATTTCTTTATTTTGTTTGTATTTTATTTGACTGCAGTTTGAGATGACTCGATGTTACATGTTATTGTACGGCACTCTGGCTGAAACTTGTTGCCTTTAATATGTGATATAAATAAAAGTAAATTTACTATTTGTTTTACATTTGTAAATACATAAAGGCAACAAGATAAGTAAGTACTGTAAGTATCTGGTTGGTTCAAAACAACAAAATAGTACAGGACAGCGTGAGGTGAAAAAACAGGAAATTTTGAGGTAAGAAAATAAGAACATATGAGGCAAGGAAACATCAAGAAAGAAGAAAACATAACAGAGAGCTGTGGTGTTATGAGAGCTGTGGTGAACAAAACATAACAGAGAGCTGTGCACAAATATGAAATGTGTTTTACGGTTATTTCTGCAAGGAATCAGCTCCCAAATCTTTCAGGAAAAAGGACCAGGTGTCTAGATAAGTTTTAGTAGTATAAGCTTCTATCTGGGTTAAAAATGAACAGGAGATAAACCTTATAATAGTAAAATCACCAGTTCTTATGTTTCTAATGGCTGTTGTAAGTAGGTTTTCTAATGTTCAGTGTTCTGGTAAAATGTTAAACCAGTGCAGTGAGGGTATTTTAGTTCTATCTTTCCAGTTCTACCTTTCAGTTCTATAATTTATGAAGCTTATACTAATGTTTTGAGTTGTCAGGGTGTTTGAAATGATTATAGCTCACAGAGTATTGTGATGAAGGGGCAATGTGGGATGCTGATGCTGAGGATCTCAGACAGCCTGCTTAATACCTCCAGCCAGAATGACAGACACATGGACTAGTGATACAAGACAATTTGCAATTACAATTTACCACAATTGCTAAAAATCATACAGCAAGCATATGTTTATGTGTAGTGAAATGTGAGCTGTGTACAATCTTATATTGTATTAAGCAAGTCAGAACATAAAGAATATGTTGCTGAATACTCATTGGCAATTCATTATTATATGTTGCAAGTTGAACAGATATCATTTGTTGAATGGGAAAGATGATGTGTTGATATCATGATATGATAAAAGTGCATCCATCCATCATCTATATGGGTTGCGGGGAAGCTGGAGCCAATCCCAACGGACTTCAACACCCTGGGCAATTCGCCAATCTATTGCAGAGCTAAAACAGAGACAGACAACCATTCACACTCACACCTATGGGCAATTGAGAGTAGCCGTTTGGCCTAATCTGCATGTCTTTGGACCATGGGATGAAACCAGAGTACCCAGAGGAAACCCACGCAGGCAGGGGGAGAACATGCAAACTTCACATAAAAAGGCCCGTCAGCCAGCACGTTCGAACCCAGAACCTTCCTGCAGTGAGGCGACAGTGCCAACCACTGCACCACTGTGCTGCCCTGATAAAAAGAATATATTTATGATATTATTTTTCCTGGTTGGAATGCTTTAATAACTTGACTTGATAAATGCTTTGTCTGACAGATGAATTATGGTCAAATTTAAACAAAAGGTAAAGAAATCACATAAAACTCTGCATCTGGTCGCTTATACTGCATGTATTCTGATGATACAGCACTAAAAACAGTAACGAGGAAATGCTAAGGAGTAGTTTGGTTTTGCTTACGTTTTTATTTGCGTTTCTTCACCCCACAGTGATGTTATTGTCCTCTTACAGCCATTTAAACCAGACAGATGTCCATCTTAATCAGAAATCACACCGGATAGATGGTTTAAAATATAAACTGCTGCATGTCGCTATACATCAATTTAAATATGTTAAAAAGCCTTAGCTAATGTTAACCCTATAACGTGTTGATGCTAGAGTCGACTCTCCCCTTTGAGCCGGTCAGCCGCTCCTGTTCCTGTCTGTGCGCGCTTCCGGTGCCGCAGTGCAGCAGGTGCTCGAAGGCGTCCTCGTTGCCAAGGTGACCAGTCGCGTTCTTCCGGTCATTTACGGGTTGTAAGAGTGTGATTTATGATTTGTGTCCCACTGATATTTGACATTTCATATAAAAACATTTTTGTAAAGTAAAAAAAAAAAAAAAAGAAAAAAAAAGTAAAAGACATTTTATAAACCGGAGAATTCCTGTTCTGAAATCTGACTGGCTGAGCCGCGTTCGAAACCGTTATAAAAAGCCTCACGCGCAGCTAGTCAGAGCATCACAGCAATTGAAGTGTGTATTAATGCGCCAGGCTTTAAACAAATAAAGCCCTTACAATGTTAGTAACAGTTTGACCCATTATAGCCCACTAAAAATAGAAACAGAATAGGTCTTTACTGTGAATGTAATTAATAATAAGTGTAATTAATTACTGGAGGCTAGATTTTATCATATTTTTCTGTCTACTGATTATACAAATCATGTTGCAAAGCGACAAAAACGTACCTCAAGGGACTATATTGCATCGCGGAAGAACTGTTTATTACACATATTTGTAAACAATAAATTAACGTTTTTATTGAACAAGGGTGTATTTTATCAAGTATATAATTTTGGTGCCTTTTAAATTTTTTTCCTCATGTGAAGTGACCTTAACAACAAACTGCAGCACTACAGGATCTTTGCCTATAATTATCAAAGAATATATATATATATTTGCAATAAAGTGTAAACAGCTCATGCTTGAGATATTCTTTTCCATGAGTTATACATTATAGGTTATGAATAATGTACATTTTAGTTCCAACATTCACTCAACGCTGTTAGTCGAACACATTCTAGGAAATACATTTTCAACAGGAAGTTGCGTTGTCTAAGTTTCTTAATGTTCATGGGAAGAAGAAAACTTGTTTTTTATTTTTATTTTCAATGATATTGTTGGCGGCACTGTGGTGCAGTGGTTAGCATCGTCGCCTCACAGCAAGAAGGTCCTGGGTTCGATCCCCGGGTCACCCAGGGTGCCTTTCTGTGCGGAGTTTGCATGT
>JAQMYM010000005.1:3323394-3354799 GCA_030014255.1 Parauchenoglanis ngamensis | reverse complement strand
GGTCAAAATTATGTGGTGAAACAAAGGCATTCACCGACCAATCAGGTAGCACTTTCCTCATGAACATTCTTGAGCCTTCCCTGCCATCCTGCAAAAAAGGAAATTGTTCCGACTCATGTTCACAAATCTCCGCCCCCAGGCTTTACAGTGGCCATAAAATTCCTGGCAGGAGGAACATTCCAAACACAAACAGGCATTCCGGACCGGAAGTCAGTTTTCCAACCGGTTTCCTCAGCCAGTTAATACACTTGTTCTGAGTTCATGGCTTAAACTTAAATATTTTCAGTATGATCCACATACCGTCCATGTTACTTATACAAGTATGAAATCGATTATCGCACCTTTAAATAAAAATGTATTGGAATTTCGAACGCACAATGTAACCACGTCGGACGTCTTGTCGATGACGCGGCGTCCGTCCGTCCAATCAGAGGTATCCTGAAGAGCCCAAGGCTCAGTCTCGTATTGACAGCTGCTTCCTACATAAGAGCACTGTACAGTGCAGTGGAGCAGCCCTACGTAGCGCCCTACGTGTCCTTCACAGGATTTTTGTGATTGGGCCCAGGGAAAAGGCAGGCGGATGATATGGCAGCTTTATGAGCGGCCAGGTGGAACTCGCTTTGTGTTGAATTCGCCTTAACATGACGTCGATTTAGCGAGGCGGCGGAGAAGATATTAACAGTAATTTAAAAATGATTTACTTGATCTTAATTTCGGCGTTTACGGGGGCGGTGGTGACGCTGCTGCTGCAGCTCGCGCTGCTGTACCGGCGGAGCCCGGAGCCCGTGGCGCGGACCGTGCAATACGTCAAAGCGGTGCCCGATCCGGCTCTGAAGGATTACTTTACAAATCCGGACGCGTCCAAACAGCCGATGGACGGTGCGTGTCCCGGGCCTCCTCCTCCCGCTCCTCCTCCTCCTCCTCTTCTTCCTCCTCTTCCTCCACCGCAGGCTGACCCGGAGACGTGCGGCTTCCTGAACGCGATCTTCCTGTTCCTGTTCCGCGAGTTGCGCGACACGCCGCTGGTGCGCCACTGGGTCACCAAGAAGATCCGGGTGGAGTTCGAGGAGCTTCTGCAGACCAAGACGGCGGGCCGCCTGCTGGAAGGGCTGAGCCTGCGCGACGTGTCGCTCGGAGACTCCGTGCCCGTGTTCAAGACGGCGCGCCTGGTCAGACCCGTGTCGCTGGACGACGGCGGCATGCCCGAGGAGCTCAGCTTCGAGGTGGACCTGGAGTACGCCGGCGGCTTCCACCTGGCCGTGGACGTGGACCTGGTGTTCGGCAAGTCCGCCTACCTGTTCGTGAAGATGCGGCGTGTGGCCGGGCGCCTGCGCCTGCGCTTCAGCCGGCTGCCCTTCACGCACTGGTCGTTCGCCTTCGTCGAGGACCCGCTGGTCGACTTTGAGGTCAAGTCGCAGTTTGAGGGCCGCCCGCTTCCTCAGCTCACCTCCATCATCGTCAACCAGCTCAAGAGGGTCATCAAGAAGAAGCACACACTGCCCAACTACAAGATAAGGTCCTTTAACATGCTACTTTTACTCCCTCTCAGCACACACACACTCAAAAATAACTCCTTTTGCTCGTCACTGGAATGGCCCCATCAGGTGTATCTTAACATAGTAAATCTACAAAAGACAGAGAAAGGTACAGTTTAGCCCTTTCTTTGAGTGTACGCATGTAAACGACCTCAAAACAAATGCACGGAAGACAATCACAGAAATGTTATGAATTGTAGCTTATAAACCGATTGAAACAGAGTTTGCATGCCCTTGTATACATGCTGCACTCTCAGAAATAAAGGCACCAATTTTTAGTCCAGTATTTTTCCTTGTCCTGGAATGGTACCACACTCTACATTTCCAGATGAAAGGTACACATTAAAGGTACAAAATACAAGGAAATTACAGTTTAACGCATAAAGTTTGTATATTAGAGAGGCATGCAACAATTTCCTTGTTATGTAAATAGAAAAAAAACAACTGCTGCACAAAAGAAAGTAACTGAAAGGATTCAGTTTGGTTTACACAGGCTATCAGAACTCCCACACTCACTGAGCACTGAATTAGGAACACTATACAGCCTCAATTCTTCGTGGCATGGACTCCACTTCCAAGATGTTGGAAACATTCCTTTGAGATTCTGGTCCATGTTGACATGATCGCTTCACAGAGTTGCTGCAGATTTTCGAGGTGCATGTTCATGCCGTTCTACCACATCCCAAAGGTGTTCCACTGGATTCCGATCCGGTGACTGGGAAGGCCACTGAAGAACACTGTCATGTTCAGAAAATCAGTTTGAGATGACTTTTGCTCTGACATAGAGCATTATCATGCTAGAAATAGATATTAGAAGGTGGTAAATTGCAGCTATGAAGGAACGCACATGGTCAGCAGCAGTACTCAAATAGGCTGTGGCATTCAAGCAGTAATTGATTGGTATTAACAGGGCTTTTAAGTGTGCCAAGAAAACATTCCCCACGCCATTACACCACCTCCACCAGCCTGGACTGTTGACACAAGGCAGGTTGGACCCATGCAGTCATTCTGTTGGTGCCAATTTCTGACCCTACCATCTGTGTGCCTCAGAAGAAATCGAAATTCATCAGACCAGGCTATGTTTTTTCTAGTCTTTTCCAAAGTCGGCACTCTCAGATACAAGGTATCAGTCTTTTTAGGGAAAATGCATGTGGTGTACCTTTTTAATCAACTTTAAAGTAAGTAAGTGTTTAAAAATCCATTAATGGTAATTAACTTCCAATTATGTAACTTAATTAATGAAATTAGCAAAGATCTAAAGATAAAGTTAAAGTGATGCACCCTTGATGGTACCAACCCAGTGACAAGGGAAAGTACAGTTTGATATCTTTTTCCCTGACCGTGTACATTTTTGCAAAAAAGGTTACTTGAGGGTTTTTTGAATAGTGACGAACTCTACACTCTGAAAACAAATAGTTCCTGGAAGATGTATCATGGGTTTTCTGGAAAGTCTGCCTGGCAGTCCTCCATGTTCCAAGTATTTATTAAAAGAAACCAGGTTTGAATAAGAACCTAGTGGAACCTTTATTTTTGTAATGACGCTTTGTAAGTGGGATCTGCTTTCAGTGGTAAGGTTCTAGCGAGAACTTTTAAAGGTTTCCCTAAAGGGACAAGCCGATTAGCTCTAATGGTGGAACCTTTTCTAAAGCATGAGTATATATTATGTGGAGAAGTGTTCTAGTTTCCCTTTGTCTGAAAGGGAAGCCCTCTTCTCACAGGGTATGACAAAAGGAAGGGTGCTATATGGAACCTTTTTTTTGATCGATTGATTCAGGGGGGCAAAGCCGGGCCATTTTGCTCTCGAGAACCCAGCGAACATACATTTATGACATGATTCTTAAGGATTTTTTTTGTGTGATTTAGGGTTCTGGCTTTCTAAAAGGGTTCTACTTGAAACTGAGTGTGAAAGGAAATCTCTCTGTTGAACGGTTTTAGAGTCAACCAAAAGGGCACCCTAGTAAAGAACCTTGTATGGTAACAGATGTTCCTTTCTGAGAGGGTTGATAACCCTAATCCTAGGCTGATAGTTGGATGTAGTGAAATTCTACATAAAGGCATATAAAGTGATTTTGTGTCCTGGAGAACCCGTCTTTACGCCTGTTTGGTAAGTCAGGCGCTATTTGGTGATTTTCCCTTTAAAAGAAAGATTTCAGTGTTCTTCTCAGAAGACAAATTTCCATGCATATTTCAGTGTGCTTCTAATGCAGCAGCAAAAATCATTCCGTGACTTCACACCCTTGGGTTGTTTGGGTTGTTCTGCATAAAAGCATTAGCATAAAATCATTATAACTTCTCATCGCTGCATAAACTGTATTTTGGAGTTGTCTCTGTCTATAGGAGTTAACTTTGGCTTTTTAAGGAGAAAAAACATGTTCCTTTAAGTGGTGACGCGTGCCAGGTTTATTCAGGCTGTTGGAATTGCTAAACTGTGCTGACCAACAACATCCTTCCCATATTTTAGCTGAGAACGGCTTTGAGACCCGTCTTCTGTTGTAAGGCTGGTCACTCCAGGTGTTAATAAGCACCCGAGAAGTTGCTTTTAGCTGAGGTTTAAAAAAAGGTTTTTCTGTTGGTTGGAGCAGCAATCGCGCTGCATGTGTTGCCAAGACTTTAGAATAGTGCCTGAGGGTTCGTTTCACTCTCGGAGGCCTGCTTTCACGCCTCGTCAGGAGAGTTTTGGAATGGATGGCAACTTCTTGTGAAAAGAATGTTATTACAGGTTATAGTATTTCTGACAGTCTGTGTGCTTTTTCGTACTAGGTTCATTTCACTGGCATGACTTCCGCGAAGTTGATTATTATACTTACAACAGCACATCCCGAAGTCTTTTATTCCTCTGACATCGCAGCAATTTGTCAGAGATTACAATTTTTATTTATTAGTGAACGACTTCTACTTTCTACCCAATTACAGTTACGTCAATGTTGTAGAATGTCCATGAAGCAAGTTATCACTTCCATTTTAGCAGGTTTAAACAGTTGTTCCTGTACCTGTATCTTTTTCTGTCTTTCCTAAAGTTAATGGGGAAAAAAGGAGCTTGTCACGTTACCGAGAAACCTTAAAGCTGAACCATTGAAGACGTTCCCTTGGTGCAAAACCTTCTAACCGTTACAAAGCACCAGAACTGCAGACTCCATTCATGAATGCTCCTTCATCTTCTCAGATAAAGTGCAACTGTATCAACAATTAGATTTCTTCTGACCAAGAAGTAAACAGCACTCTGGTATAAGTATCGGTGACCAATGCAACGACAATGTACAACTAGTACAGTCTGATCTGAGTGAGTAGTGATGCTGACCTGGCAGCATATTGGATTGGATTTATTTTCTGCTGCATTTCGTGGCATAAATCTGATCTTAAATGTGACCTTACACCCTAACAGAGGACATAAATTTGTCTTAAAGCTTAAATGCTGCCATCAACTGAGTTTTGCAACAGATAACTTGCCAACCGAAGCTGGCAGAGAGCACGGATATGGCGAATACGTCCGTATCGGCTCTAATCTTAATACCGATCTGCTTGGATGGGATAACCATAGTAGAGTAGTTCCTTCATCTTGATGTCTAGAAATCTTGAACACGCCCATATCTTCATCCCATAGCAGATATATGAGCCTGCACACACATGCCCATACATACATTCACTAAAAACATTAGAAAATAGTCCAAAGTGGCTTAGATGGCCCCAGATGACTTGCTTAATCATCGTTCCACAGGCTAGGGAGCATTGCGTGTAATTGTTTTCTTATGAAATGTTGAAGGCATTTTTCACCCTGATGGGAGAATACCAGATATGTTCCAGCCTCATCGCTCTTGGTGTCAATGTACGTTATCAAATATCTTTGTGATGTTTGTCTGCCCTTTGCAATAGCTAGACTGCAGTCGATCCCGACTTATCCGTAATAGCTGTCAATATATAATCTCTTCTAAGAGATTTGTAACATTGGAATTTGAGTTGTGTTTTGTTGTCCTCATCACACGTTCCTTTTGTTGCTGTTTTTCCTGATTATCTAGTTTACTGATTATGCTGCATTACGCAGGATTGAGCTGGGAGGTGGCTATACATTGCAACTTTGTGCTGTGCATGTTTTATAATATTTGACAAAATGCCTACATTTGTAATAAAATCTCTGTTTAGAAGACAAACCCTGGTCTCTATGATGTTCCGGTTTGAAAAAAAAACAAAAAACAAATATGGACCACTGATGTCCAACCAATCAAAGACTTCCCTGTCAGTCATGTGGTAATTCAGAACGATCCTTCTCCTGCCCTGGGCAGGTAATTTGGGGGGTGTGACATTGGGAGGGGGTTTTTACACAAGGAAGGGGCTGTATTTGTTTTTCAAAGCCGCTATCTTCAACTAACTACTGCCGTGATCACTGACTTTACCTTTAAGCGCTTCCTGCTGCACTATGTCTCGATGTAACAATTAATTTATGAAAATTTAATAGCAGAACATGCTTCCAGCTGTTATTAAATATTTATCTCGCTATAATTGGCAGACCTTTTACTCGTTTCATATTATAATATCAAATGTTACTACATGTTGCTACTTGTACTTATCTGGGTAGGAAGCATCATCACTTCTGAACCTGTGATGCGTTCACTAGCTTCACATCTTTGAGATATTTATATAGTAGTAAAGTAAAGTAAACTATAGGTAGTTTGTTCCAAAATTTTGTCAAGAAGTTACCTTATTTTGCCATCCAGAAAGGACTTCTTTCATCTTGGGAGCTCAAAGTGGCAGTGAAACACAAAGGAGACAATGTTATCATGGATATAATGAGTTATAGTTTATAATCAGTGTGTATCTCCACAGAGATCACTAACTCTGATCTCCAAAAATGGCACCTTGATGTTTCGAATGGAATTTTTATTTTGATTGTATGCATTTTTTTTCTGCATTTCCTTCTACTGCATTCTAGATCAGGGTCCTGAGGCACTTCTAGTGGAAAAACAATGCTTTAGGTCAACATGTCTCAAACACCAGCATCTCTGCAGTCTTCTAGAGCAGGGGTGTCCAATCTTATCCGCGAAGAGCCGGTGTGGATGCAGGTTTTCACTCCAGCCAATCAGGAGCCACACCTAATTCCAACTGTTTATCCACTTGAGCTTGAGTTTCAACGTACTATTAATTGTCTGCCAAGCTTCTGCACCCACATCAGCCTTTCTGGATGAGCTTGAAGACATTTGTTCTGGAGGATGATTTATACACACTAGGCGTTAAAATATGAGCTATAGTCTCTAAATGTACAAGGTGTACCAGGTTAGCAAGGTAGGGTATTTTTTTATTTATTTATTTTTCTGAAATGGTGCAGCTCTACATAACTGTTTTGGGATCTCTGGCTGAAATATTTAGAAATAAAAAGCTCTAGAAAATGAAACGAAATGGTGGCATGTTCAGTCTGAGTCACCGGGTGTCCGTTGCAGTTTTATGCAAAATAGAAGTGAGATTTTAAGAATTTTGACCAAGACAAATTACAAATGGTCTATTTTTCCAAGTAGCGATGTTCCATGACTAAAGCTGGGTTTTCTCCTCTTGCAATAGCTCTTAGAGCACACTTTTTAATTAATTAATTAATTAATTTATTTTTTAAATAAATCAGAAAGGTAGCATTTCTGTTTGCTGTGTGACTTAAATGAGGAATATGTGTTTCCATTTCCGTTTTGTGAAATGTAGCTTTATCGGATCGTCTGTAAAAACCCCTCATGTGAGCGTAAAAACTTTTTTGATTGAATGTAAGTGTTTCCATTACTCATTATTTTTTCATAGTTTCACATTGCTTATAAAGCAGTTTAGTGGAAACGCAGCTAATAATATAAATTCACTGAGATATGGGCATTTTTTTTTTTTTTTTTTTTAATAACATTTTAAATGTTTTTTTCTTCATTACAAACCCTGATGTAGAATCTTTATATGATAAAAAATGTTTTGTACTGAATCTTCAAAGAAGGCAAAAAAAAATATCAAAGAATGCTTATTTCCAGAAGTAAATACTCCTTCTGCTGAATATCATATATTTTAGTCATCTCACCTCCCCTGTATGAACGGATTTGAGTCGTAGATGAGTGGGCTTTCTTTGGAAGATGTCTGTTTGGCTGAAGGTAACATGATGAAGCTGTGGTTGAATTTTTTATTTTTATTTTTTCCTTTTCTTTTCCCTTTTCTCCTGAAGGTCCAGGTGTTGTAGTAAACGTGTCCTCAGTTGTGTTGCGTTGCACCAGTTCATCTCTGCACAGTGCAAGCGTAACTTCCGTATCTTTGAGATGGAGTTATTGTTCCAGTAAATTCCACCAGCTCATTTATAGCACTATTGAACCGGGTTGGACGCCACCCTGGGGACGTATTTGGTATTCTTTCTCCTTCCTCCCTCCGTTCACCTCTGTATTGACTTTGCGGGAGTGTGTTAAGGGCATCAGCAGGGCAGTAGAACAGTACATTTTCACAATTGAGCCCCTTTTCTACAGACACGGTCCCGGTGCTGGTGTTGGTGCTGGAGCTGGAGCTGGTGCTGGTGCTGGAGCTGGTGTTGGTTCAGTTGAACAGAAAACCTTTCTAGGAACCTGTCTCACTTTCTAGTGTCAGTTTCCTAATGCATGGTGTTTATAAAAAAAAAAAAAAAAAACACCCAACAATTAGAAGATGTATTTTTGGCTTTGAGAACATTTAACATCAAATTGTTTAGCATCTGTACACAGCACAGTGATGTCATTGTAGAAAAGCAGTGCACGCAACACTGCAGATAATGTCCGTTTCTCACTTTTTACAGTTTATTAAGTGTGTAACTACTTGTAGGACGTTTTGTCGCCACTAACATTTATATTCTTACTGAACGTGTTGCAATCTTAGAGAAAGAAAAAAAACGTATTATTATGTACAGTCGATTAACTAGATTTCTCGAAACATGTATATGAATTTATGCACGCGTGTTTGGATTTTGTTTGATTTCTTACTCTGCCCCAACTGTAATGTTTTATATACATTGAACCTATTCTTAAATCAATTGTTAAGTGTGAGATGACCTTGATTTCAATTTGACTAATTTAAAAAAAAAAAAATGTAAACAACTTTTAATAATAATTATAGAACAGTGTTTCCAAATCTGATTGATTTAATTTTGAATGACGGGTATATATTAATGAGCTTGTTCTCTTATTTCTATAGTAACATCTAATTGACAGAGACTTGCATGGCAGACATTCCACGTAAAAATGAAAAAGTGTGTGCAATCTAGGCCTGCAACGAGGTTATCCGTTATGTAAATATGCGTTTTTGCGTGGAATGCTTTCGTCCACAGTAATAACGGTTCCCACTGTCCGATCGTCCAAAGGTATGCTGCTGTGGTAGGCAATCTCTGTTGTATAAAGCATGCAGGCACTATTTTATTAGGTCTCCCTTTAAAGAATTCCCACACTTTGAACGATCAGGTTTAGGCTTTCTGGGAGAAAGTCTCGTTTTCTAGTACGCCTAGAGGAGGGAACCGCTGTAATTGGGGATGGACGTATGCAGCGTGACACCTTCCACGCAAAAAGACGCATATACGTAATCAATTACTTCAACGTGTCATTCCAGGCCTAGTGCAATCGTTGTTCATATTGTGACCTATTCCTCTGAGGAGACGGTTATATAGCATTTTTAGAAGGAGACTCCAGCCTCAGCGGTTTGTAACCGTTGTAACTTCAGTGACGGCGGTTTGTAAAATTACAGGCAAAGCTGCAATTTTAAGTTTTCTTCCACAGGAATGTTTAAGGACGGCGTATATTGCGGTTTCTTGGCAACACGCTACATTGTTTTTGACCTATTATCCTGAAAAGAAAAAAAGTTGCTCCCTTTAAATGTAAACACATAAAAAGTAATGTGGCGTTGTTTAATAAATAGAAAATGTTAGTTGTTGGCAAATTGCTTTAATATGAGAGGAATACAACATTTTACATTCAGGGTGTGCGCTTATCAGCTAGTGAGCAACATTAAGGTGGTAGGAATAATTCCTGCGTCATACCAGACTGTGTTTATTTTTATTTATTTATTTTTTAAAAGGTTATTTTCTGATGACCGCACATCCTGTCATGTTTTTTTCCCTTACTTGAATCAACTACTGAAAATAACTCGAGATTCACAAGTAGCTGTCATTATAACAAGAATACTTTGCCCTCCAAGCCCCTGACTCCGCCCCCTGACTCCGCCCCTGAGCTATATTTTACAACCTCTTCTTCATCCAAGTGCTTTTTTTCCGAAGACTAGAAAAATTCAAAGCTCTTCATCATGGTCAGCTTCATCAAAGAGTCTATTATTAGTGCTGCAGGAGCTTGAAGAGGTCTTTAACAGGAATGCCCTTTGCTAATGGTTATCTGTGTGGCCAGACTGTAGACTGCTCTAGTGCGGAGGCATTAAGAGAGACACAAAAGAGACCGATGGATGTCTGAGGTCCTGAGGCCTGCTTGCATTGTGTTCTGTTTTTTTTTTTTTTTTTGTGGCTGGTAATTTCACTTCTTCTCTGATCACATGAATGCAGGGTCACCTGCAGTCCCACAGTGTTTAACTTCCCTCAGTTCATAGACCGTGAAACACTCCTAGTAAACATAGAGGTTCATATCTGGGTGTGGCAAAGTGTACAGGTTGAGCAGTGTAATAGAATAGAATAAGGAAGTAGTTACACCGGAAATGTCATGCTACACCAGTTTAACAGACCTAACACACACATTACCAGGTGTAGCTCTTACCATGCATCATGTTCTGTGTGTATATGTGTTTTTTAAGGATTGCTTGTTTCAAATGGATTCCTACTTTATCCATTTAAATATAAATTTGATCAACCTAAGAATTTTGAGCTCTTTGCTTGTACTGAGGAAGAACAACAACTCAAGGCTCCTTTATAATAGAAATCAGAGAGCAGTGGCTAAAGGTTTCTTCAAAACACATTAATACATTTGTTCATGTTTGATTTAATTTAATCTGTCTGCTACTTTTTTTTTTTTTTGTTTTGTTTTTTTTTCTCGGAGGAAAGAATTTGTTACCAATGTAGGTGACCGCTCGGAGACAAATTATAGGATTATATTAATGCACTCATTCGAAAAATGATGTCGTTTCTGTACCGTTTATAACTTGCACAGGGACAGGTATATCAGCGGGTTTAAAAAAAAAAGTATTTTTATTTTTTTGGTGAGGAGAGATTTTTGTTTTTGGCATTGATGGTAGGAGTCACCAGTGTCGGGGTCATTACTGAAGTCAGAGATGAAGCTGGCTCTAAGTTTTCTGACAAGGAAAAGTCAACACGATGGAGGGCTTTGCAATTTCTCGGTAATGTGAAAAGTTTTTTTTTTTTTTTTTTTAGTTTCATTTTAGTTCACAATACAGAAATAAAAGCGAGACTGGTGAGTAGGGCTGTGTATTGGCAAGAATCTGGCGATTTGCATGCCGGTATTAAGCATGATCCAGGGATTACAGTTCAGGTACATCGTGATACTGTAAGCAAGTCATTTATATTGTGATTATTACTTTTTTTTTTTCTTTTCTAATTTTAGGAAACCTGTCTCAGTATAAAGAACTGTTAGAAGTTTGCTAATGCTAACCTTAGCAGCGCGCCCTTTGCTACTTCCTGTCTCCGTTTACGTTGTCACATTAGAATGGAAGTTGGATTGAAATTAGATTACAACGCTGCCATCTAGCGGTCGGGGGTTTAAACGCCACACTTAATGAACTGCTGTCTGGCAAAACATAACATCACTATACTCGGGTTTATTGATATTTTTTGTACACACCTACAGGTGAGGGAACAGCTGTTTACATGCCATGTTAAATGCAGAAATATAAATGGAGATAAACAAATTGCTGTGGTATAAGAAGAGTAAAATGTGCGGTTATAAATAAAGAATCCACTTTGAGACGATAACGGTAACTCCACGTTGCTTTGGGCAGATCACACCACCTTGTCATTGATTATTTTCCCTTAACAGCATGACCCTAAGTGTTTTATTCCCAACCTAAGACTACATTGTGTACCTTTTTAGCTGATACTTTTATCCAAAGTGACTTACATTTGAGACAACCGAGCAGTTAAAGGTTAAAGATCTCGCTCTAGGCTTTGCAGCTTGGTGGGCAGTGTTAGGATTTTATCTTCTGATCTGTAGCGCGAAGGCTTAACCACTGAGCCACCACTTCCCTCAGCTTTGGTAGGACTTGCTCTCATGACTCAGTGGAACCACTCGGTAGTTCAAGTTTAACGGCTGTAGGTTTGAATTCGCAAAGCAATTTCACACTTTCACATATTCACAGCTTTCTGCTTGGGTTATCCGTCTGTCTTTCTGTCTAAATTCTGCAACTTGTGTTAGCACTTTGTTTGCTCCAAACTCGAGGAAAGGAAACGTGCTGAAACGCTTGTGTATGGTAATCGCATACACGCCACAGATGTAGTAGATAATGTTTAGTTAAAAAAAATTCTGTCATGTTCTAACCGATCATGCCATTACAGCCCAGTTTAAGAACAGTATTTAATACCACAGTTACTACATGAAACTGATGAACAGTTTTTATGCTGTCAGTTTTCTACAGTTCCACGTGTAATGTTTAATACAAGTTGTTTTTTAAAGTGCTCTTGTTTTTGTCAGCTTTTGAAGAAAAAAAACTGCCAATGATCAGTATGTGCCACTGCAACAACTCCAAAAGAGTGCGTTTAGATCTTTATCCATTTATCCTTTATCCTAGACACAATAATGGCATAAAATATGATTCGCTCAACCCAGATATGATGGTTTCCATTATGGAATCACACTTCTGTCAGGATGGGTATTAAAATATTTCACAAGCGTCTTATTATGAAGATAGCACGTTGTTTACGGTGTAACCATTTCAGTTCTTCTTATCATGGCGATATCGCATTTTCTTTTTGTATGCCAAACTCTGACTTTGGTGTAAAACACTCGGCTTTCCCTACACGTTTCCACTCCATTTTTTTTCTCCCTTTCTGTCTCCAACGCTTTTTATCACTATGACCTTGTGTATGAGATCAGTGTTCGCTCCAGATAATATGAGCTCAGTGGATTGTAGTGTAGCTGCAACCTCCTCCCTTCTCTGACACACACACACACACACACACACACACACCTGCGCGCACTGATTCAGCATTTAAGTTCTGACTTCAATTATACAGTACACTGACCCAATGCCGCTTGAGAGTTTGAGAGGACACACACGGGGACACACGTACACACAAACGGTTCTGCAGCCATCAGCTCACTGACTCTGCAGAGATTTGTCAACTTGTCATGAGATCAGTTACAGCACTACACTCCTTGAGCTTTAACACACACACACACACACACTCGTGATCATCAGAGCACAGTAGCATGCAGTCACATTGATTTATTGTCTAGAGGTTTTTTTTTTTTTTTTTTTTTTTAAAAAGTGTTTAAGTAAATACTAAAACAGCTTGTGACTTTTTTTTGCCTGAAGTTAGGGAAGATCCAATCTTTGGTCCGATCATAAACAGCATTATATCAGCGGTCATGTAGCAGATAACGACACACACACACACACACACACACACACACACACACACACACACACAATCAGCCACGAAGGGAGTCCAGGCTTGCCTCTGAGTGCTTGAAGACAATGCACTTCTCTCAGAGTGAGTTCATCAGCAGAACGCTGTTCAGCGCGTAATGACTCGAGTGTTTCTAGTGAACTAATTAAGCACAAAGAGGAAGAAAGGCATCGTGTGTCCTGTGATGGAACGGTATTTTAAAAAAGCTGTCCGTGTGCTCATTTATACCGGGATCTGCTTTAATTATACACTCTTAGATAAGAGGTTCTTTTCTTGTATGCTCAATTTGTTTCTCTGCGGGAAACCTAAAGCCACTTTCGCACCTTTTGTCCAGTTACTGAGTCCAAATCAGAGCAAAATTGATTCTTTTCGTTCGTTTGCTCTTTGGTTTGGTTTGATATCTCACTGCTATAAATTAACCAATGGGGAAAAAATATGGTTCGGGGCGTTTAGGACTGAAAATGCAAAAACTGGAAAAACTCTGTTCATCTTCATTCACTGAAAAAATGATAATTGGAAAAAAGCAAACAAACTTTTTGCCAAGTGCACACAGAAATCTGAATAATCAGCTGAGCAGAGAGAACACGCGTTTGTGTATCTGTCCACCATTTATTGTTTGTTTGTCGGTCCAAATCTCCGGAACACATCCCATTTCCGCAGCACTCAGCTCTTTGGCTCGGTTTGAGCTTTGCTGGTCATTTTAGCAGCTCATATCTCCAGAACAATTTCCCCAGCAAGCCAAAATACACGGCATGTTGGGTTCACTTCCTGCATTTGGGTCGAATCTCGAGTAGACGGTTTTGGATCAGAGCCACCATTTTGTTGTTTCTCCCAGGAGGATTTTGTTGTGTACTGAACCAGGACATACACACGAGGATGCCTTTTCACACAGACAGCATTTTCAGTAGTCAAGTAGTAAAAGTTCTTTTTTTTTTTTTTTTTTTTTTTTTATATTTCGATGTTGGAAGGCAGCATCACGTATTTACATATACTGTAAATATTAATTTACCCACAATGTTTTTCACGTCGAGAACAGGTTTGAAGTCTACAAATAGCTGAAGTTAGATTACAACGCTGCCACCTAGAGGTTGGGAGTTTAAACACAATACAAAATGAACCGCTGTCTGGCAGGAATTTTTGCATGTAAACTATTAATTAAAAAAAATCAGTACAGCGTTTTTGAGAATCAATTCAGTAGGACAAAACATGACAAGTTTATTGATCTTTATGTACACACCTACAGGTGAGGGACCAACTGTTTACATACCATGTTAAATGCGGAACTATAAACCGAGAATTTTTTTCACGTCGCTGTTGTTTAGCTCTGATTTACGTTTCCTTCCCCTCGGGCCCCCAATGTAAAATTGGCCTCTGACTAACATGGTGCGATATGGGCAGTAAAAATCAACGCCTTGTTGGTGGGTGTGTTCTGTGACGGTTCTTCCTGAATGTCTGGTTACATCCTGCACTGATACCTCATCCTTCTGTTTTATCATTCATATCGCTCAAATTCACGAACATCACATTCATTAAGTGGCAACCAAAACTTCTTGTTTCCTGTCTTTCCTATAGATCTAAATGCAGATGTCAGGTTAGTCACTATTCCTATTGAATTCATCTTTGTAACTGAAACTCGCGCCCCAATAATGAACTCCCTTTCAGAGTCGCTTAGAACTTTTGCGGAGATCTTGATCCAGAATCGAGGTGCTCTGTCTTGTCAATGCTTTCATACCTGCTGCAGAGTATTATGGGATATCAGTTGCTTAATTCTACCATGGGCTAGACTTATCTGGAAGCATCTCACTTTCTCATTCATTCATATTTATTTATTTATTTATCTATTATACATTTATAATTTTATGTAGAGGAGTTTTATTTTTTTATTTATTTATTTATTTTTTTACACGCTTTCATTATCCCCCTGCTTTGATCTGCATTCTAATGTTATAGAAGTTGCTATATGAATAAAATCCATTATTAAACATTCTTATTAATTATTGCCGTTTTGCCACCATGTTCGAGAAAATATCAGCGCAGCCATGAGGAATTTTAGAACACGCCCTCGGTTTCATTTTCCGACCAGATAATGTAATTACGCCGTAAGGAAATGTACACGAGTGAACAAAAGAGGACACCCAGATAAGATAAGATAAGATAAGCGAAACGACAGACGGCTGGAGACTGAACCTACATGGAAGAGAGGATAGGTTTCATTTCAGTCGTAACTGTTATTTTGCACCCTTCCGTTCGTCCTCGCTTCAGGACACGGGCATTGTTTCTGTGAAAGTTCACTGCTTTGTTTCTGTAGCTGAATTAGTAGATAATAACCGAACACTACACTGGGCATTGATAAATAATTAAAGAGAAGAGGTGTGTGCAGGAGATAAAAGCCAGTTCTCATTAGAAGGGTGGAGCTGCTTGGTTTCCAGTTGATGAGGTCATGTCTGGGGTGGGGGTGGGGGTGGGGGTGTGTGTGAGCTTAGAGAACAATCTGATGGAGTGTCGTTAGGGTAAAGGAGGCTAAGGCAGCTCAAACCAACAAGATCCTGGTATCAGATTTATTGACCGACTTTTGTTCTGAGCCTTTTTGCCGCACACACACCCACCTACCCACCCAGGCCTCGTGTGACCTACTTCTGATCACAAGAACAAATTTGCTTCTGTGTGTTTTTCCGCTCAGATATGATCTGTTTTGCGAATCTGCTGATTTCTGAGGGGAAAAAGGATGTTGTAATCCTCCAGCGCAGCCGCGCAGGCTTGTTCAGCTGCAGTGTGTTAGAGGCTGAAGTGTCAAGCAGAGGGTTTTTGTGCTTTTACACTTAACAGGTTCCAGTAATTCACTTTGCAGGTTATAATATGATATAAAGTATCATAGCATGGCCCTGGAAAAGACATGGTTCTGATGTTGTACTGATAACAGCATGTCCAGAGTCCATGTACCTGGGATTTCCACATGACACGATACGGTTACTTATAGCAACAATTCGATATTGATGATGTTGGTGTATCTGCTACGATATGACATGATTTCTGTTCTTAAAGTGACGATTCAATATTTGACAATGCAACTGAAACGAATCTTCTCTGATGTAGTACAATAGGTTTGTGAGGTGATGATTCGATAATCAGTGCTGCCGCTAAATCTACGGTATGAAAAATGATTCGGTGCTTAAGACAGTTTGATGATGCCGTTATTGATACTGAATCCGCTACGATATGATACGTTTTAACTTTAATTCTTAAGGAAACAACCCGTGAATCCGCTACAGTACAATATGCTACGATACAATGCGACTTCAATTATTAAGGCAGTGATTCGATATTTGATGCCGCTATTAAATCTGCTACAATATGATAAAATACATATACATATTTCTTTTTTTCTTCTTAAGGAAACGATTTCTGAGTCTGCTAGGATACAAGCAACAATTAGAAATTTGACTTTCACTGAACTGCTATGATGCGTTACAATGATTTTGATTCTTACAGCAAAAAATTTGATAATTGATCTGACTCTTCTACAGTACAAAATGAAATGATTTCGGTTCTTAAGGCCGTGATTCGATATTTGATGATCCCGCTACTGAATCTTCTACAATATGATCAAATAAAATTACAATCCTTAAGGAAATGACCCCTGAATGAGCTACAAAACACTGCGTTACATGACGACTTCAGTTCATAAGGCAACAGTTAGAAATTTGATGCCACTGAAACTGCTACGATATGAAACGATATAATTTGGATTCTTAAAGCAACGATTCGATATCTGATCTAAATTTTCCTGTTACACTGCAAGCTTGTAACCTGTAACCTTGGCTCTGTTATCTACTGGGTAATATGGACAGCGAGCATGATTGTGTGTGTGTGTCATCCACACCAGCTTACCTACGTTTATCACCAGACCCCACTGTGACGCATCGGTTACGTTCCCTTTTTCTTATTCCTTTTGTTACACAGAACGAGTAAATATTTTAGCATGTCTGTGCCTAGCACGTGTCTGATACTCTGTCCTCTGAGTTTTTGGCATCGGTCTTAATCTTTTATTTCTCACTATTCCATTTGTGCTATATCCATCCATCCATCCATCCATCCATCCATCCATAGTAACTCAAGAGGCAACGGTGCACTACATTCTGACATGAGTGTGGTAGAGTGTGTTTGCAAGAGGGGAGTGTAAAAGAAAGGTGATGTGTGGAGATTAGCGAAGGTAATATTCCAGCTGTTTATTCAGCAATTACATAAGAGGTGTGTGTCTTTGCCAACAAGCTTGGGATTGTGGTTTAATATTATGATTCAGCAGCAGCATTCATATTTAAAGGCGGAACTGCACACACACACACACACACACACACACACACACACACACACACACACACACACAGAGTTTATCTCTCACTGCTAAATAAGGCCTGTGTAATTACTGGTGCTCACCTGACAGCTGGTGTGTTCTGTTTTAGCTTTCGCTCACGCCGTCCGCTTCCTTTATAATTGTAATTGGTTTGTAAATCTGTGTATGATTTAGTATTTGAACACACTCCAGTGTTGACGAGCGTATGATGCTGCGTGATGATGGTCTTAATATCACATTAAACTGTCGAACACTCACTACATAGAGTACACTGTGCACTGCCTGCCCAATAAAACACCATTACACGTTTCAGTACAGAAACGGTGATCTGTCTGTCTGCCTTTCATTCTTTCTTTCTTTCTTGTTCTTTTGCATTCTTTCTCCTTCTGTCTGTTGGTTTCATACTTTTTTTCTTTCTTTTTCTCTGTTGCTTCCTTCCTTCCGTCCTTCCCTTGTTCCTCTTATTTCAGTCTTGCTTTGTTTCTTTCTTCATTTCCTTTTTCTTTCTGTTGCATTTGTTCGTTCTCTTTTTATATATAGCTTTCATTCCTTTTTTCCGTCTTTCTATCTGTAGCTTTTCTTTCTTTCCTTCTTGCTAATCCTTATCATACTTTTCTTAATCATAATTTTCTTTCTTTCTGTTGCTTTTTCCCTATCTCTTTTTCTCTCTCTCTCTCTCTAATGTATTCTGTTTTTTTTTTCTTTTTTTTCTTCAATCTGTCCATCCATGTTGCACACGTTAGACATGTTTACTTCTCTCGCTTTCACACTGATGAAGTCTTCAGCTCGGGAAGATGTTACTGTTTTCTTCTCCTCCAGTAAGAGTTATGAAATTTCAGCAGCCTGCTCTGCGTCGCAGCTGTGATGTAACTTCGCACACTGTGGGCTTGTGATTAAGCGCTAAAAAGAAACAGTGGGATCCCAAAAACCCCTTCATCGTTATCACAGCTGCTGGGCTTTCAGTGGTTTATATAACAGTCAGATTAGATCTAACGGCTCAGTGTGGAAGAGATAAACGCAGAGAGCGATCGCCAAACCCTCAGCATGTGGAGGACAACATCAGGTCAAAGTTCTCTTTCACACTCACTGTCTGAGTTTTCTGTAAGAATGTGTCTGCTTATTGTTATTTTCTTATGTTTTATTCACCAAAAGTGGTTATTTGGTGAATCTCGGTAAGGTGACGAGCGTATAAATGATAAATAATAATAATAATAATTATTATTAATAAAAATAAGATGCATTTTCAAATAATAATGTGGAAGCAAAATGTTCATTAGTAGATGTGGGTGATGCAACCACAAATATCACGATACATAGATGCAAAGATTTCTACGATACACGCAACAGGGCGGGAAAATCTGATCATTTAAAATCAATATCATGATAAATTATTCTCTTTATTTCTATAAAAGAAAAGCTATTTACAAAAAGTGGAAGACTAGGAGCAGCTGTTTTTTATAGAAAAAATATAAATGTCTGTTAAATATTTAAAAAAAAATTTATATATTCTTTTAGATCTAAAAAAAAAAAAAAACTTTGTAAAGCTTTAAATGATTAAACACTTTATTTTTTAATCACTTCATTGCTGACAGTTTGAACAAACCTATATTTTGTCGATCGTAAAAATGTTTTTGAGAGTTAATTTTCTTCAGAAATTCAGTACTTTTCTTTCTTTACTTTTTAATATTTCTCTCTCTCGTTTGCTCTGGAGCAGTAGCGCGAAATGGACCTCTTGGACTTTCTAACGATCTTGAACGGGAACTTGGCGTAATGCGATATTGAGTTAGGCAATAATGGAAGGTTGAGAGGAAAACTACAGCTATGACTCCACATGCTACTTTCAGGGAAGCAAACCTTCCTCCAAAAGTCCAGCTCATGATTTCCTGCTCCCCCTTTTCAGTGTTTTGTGATAAAAAGGCTCTGCAGCATGTCCGTGTGTCCATGTAGAATGTGATGTCATGGTCCTGCGTTCATGTCGGAGTTGTGTGGAGGTGTCCATGCAGGATGCAAGCTGATCCCTGTACGGATTGTATGATTTATACACTTATTGAAATGTTTTCAGGTTTAGTTGCTAGGCTTTGTAGTAGCATCGCTGACAGATTAGCAACACAAGCTAACTCTCTTAGCTACACAAACTCTCAGGAGGCGCCAATGATGTCTGCTTCTTTCTTTCAAGCTCTTTTTTTTTTTCTTGTAAAGGTCTCAGCGGGAAACTACTTTCTTGCTGGTCTGAGTAGAGAGTGAGCTGATCTGGAGTCAGCTTGTCATCTCCATATAGAAAGTGACTTTAAGGTGAGCTTGCTGTGTTTATGTAGAACATGTGCTGATCTGAGGTCAGACCTCGCCCTGCTAATGTGTAGGTTCTTCGAGATGGAGCTGTTGCGTTGAAGTATAGTTGTGTATTTGTGGTTTGGATAGATGTCAAGTGAAGGATAAAGTGTGTGTGTGTGTGTGTGTGTGTGTGTGTGTGTGTGTGTGGCGCTCTAACCCGCAGCACATTACCAGAGCGAAAAAAGTGATGGAGCATAATATGAAATGATGTTTTTGTAACATCATGTGATTTATATAGTCATAATCACACAGCCCTAGTGCATGGATGTGTGTTTGCTTTTAATCTCTTTTTTTTTTATTATTATTATTATTATTTTTTTTTTTAAATAGTAAGACCAGATCATACTGAGGTTTGGATAACACGAAGCTCTCAGCATGTGAGTTCATATTTACAAGTTCACAATATAGCTTTTACCGGTTAATCTAATAGACGCTGACTGACGCTGACTCTACGTCACCTTGCCCATTGCTTTTAAAATCGCAGTGACCTTGAAACCCAGACATGAGCCCCGTCTCTGTGTGTCGCCTGTCTCCCTGCTTCTCTGTCCAGAAAGGCATTATTATTATTTACCACAAGTCTGCTTTCCTCTCAAAAATAATCTTAAAAGTGATTTATAAGTAGACTATATCAAGCACCCAAGGACATTATCTCCAGGCAACGTCGGACACTCGAAATGGCAAAATGTCAGTCTGTAAACGTGGTTCGTGTCACGATCGTTATATTCTTAATGAAAAATGAAAGTAGCGATTTAGTCATTCTTTGCTTTTAATGCCTTGGGAAATCAAGGACGTAGTAGCAATGATTTTATTTCAAAATGAAGAACTGGATCGTAGATTTGTGCATTCTGTTCTGGTTTTTTTTTTTTTTTCCATCCTTCCCCAAGTGTTTTTAACTTCTTGAACAGAGCTGAGATTTTTATTCCGTTTTTATGTAACGTGACCCGTGAACATCTGCACTTAACACCGTTCATGTTGCACATTCTGTAGGATCCAGTGCTCTGGAGTGAACAGAACTTTGGTGTAGCATTTGTTTACTCTGAACAACCTACAATTGTGTATTCTAAAGTGCGTGTGCGTGTGTGTGTACGTGTGCGTGTGTGCTGCAACCATATGCCTAACCTGGACTCTCTCTCATATCTCACCCAGTGTCTCATGTTTCAATGTCCTACACAGGGCCACTGATCCACACAGCCCTCTGCTGCCCAAATTACATCTCTCTCTCTCTCTCTGTCTCTTTCTCTAATCAAGACTCATGCATCTGCCCTCCTGCCCCGCTGCTCTGCTGCCCTGCTGCTGCACTCTGGATCACCTGCGGATACAGTAGACTTCCCCACTGGGACACTTGTTTGAATTGCAGCCATGCCATGTGGCAGGCAGTTAGGCGTTGCTCTGGATGATTAGTCACTGTAGTGTGAGATGCCAAAGATACACACATGCTGCAGAAGGAGGACACGCAGGTAGTGTTTTTGAGCTGTGTTTGTATCTGTGGTTCCTTATTCTAGATAATATAAAATGGAGGGTTAAAGAGTGTATGCTGTGTTCTTGCAATACATTTTTTCGACTCCGATTTAGTAATCTGTAGCCACATTTTGGGGTGGACGATGAAAGAAAAATATCATCACACGATTCTCGAAGACATTTCAGCGGTCATGCGTGATGATCAATAGGTTTCTCACAAACTTTCACGGTTTTAAAGATTTAGTACAACATTTTTTAACATCTACTTCTAGTCAGTTTGAAGTTATTTGAATTTGACACATTTTGTAAAAACATATGTGATCTCAGTAATGCATATCGCCCAGTTCTAGCCACACTAAACTTTGCATATCTTACTAAATAGTATGCAAGAAAAGAAATGTTTGTAATTGCCCCTCTAGGCTTCCGTACAATTCCCATTAGCCTATCCTAGACTCGGAGATCATGGTGTCGAGTCCCTTTTTAGGCTGAGAGCACGCAATCCTCTCCATTACTTCAGTCCAGTTTTACTAATCCAGAGGAACTGAATTGGTCAGGTTTTAACGATCATGAATTCTTACGAATAATTATCATTAGTTGGCAGCACAGTGGTGCAGTGGTTAGCACTGTTGCCTCACAGCAAGAAGGTTCTGGGTTCGAACCTGCTGGCTGACTGGGGCCTTTCTGTGTGGGTTTCCTCTGGGAGCTCCGGTTTCCTCCTGTAGTACAAAGACCTGCAGATTCGTTCCGCTAGCTACTCGAAACTGCTCATAGATGTGAATGTGAGTATGAATGGTTGTTCGTCTCTGTGTTGGCCCTGTGATCGATTGGCGACCTGCCCTGGGTGTACCCCCACCTCTCACCTGAAGGAATCCCAGATTGCCTTCAGCTTGCCCACAACCCTAAGCGGTATAGGTAATAGATGGAATTATCATTAGTAATTCTGGCATTCGTCATTTTATCTTACATTTGTTAAGTGGTGTATAAAGAACAGGGTCTCTTAGATTTTGATGCAAGTCATGTTTGCTTTAGGAGTTACCTTCTGGGGGGGGTGTGGGGTGTGTGTGTGTGTGTGTGTGTGTGTGTGTGTGTTTTTCGTGTGGGCTTGAGTTTGTGTGTGGTGGCGTGGGTGTATGCGCATGTATCTTTCTGTGTGTGCATGTACGGGTTTTTGTGATAACGGAGCAGCAAGCATAAGCTAATCATCCTGATCTCTCTCACTCACTCTTTCTCGTTCTTTCTCTTCGCCCCTCTCTCTCTTTGTCTGTCTGTCTCTCTCTGTCTGTCTCTTACTCAGTCTCTCTTGCTCTCACTAATTCTCTCTCTCTCTCTCTCTCGTGTGCTCTCTCTCTCTCTCGTGTGCTCTCTCTCTCTCTTTCTCGCTCTCTGTCTCTTTCTTTCTCTATCTCTCTCTCTTGTGTGCGCTCTCTCTCTCTCTCTTTCTCTCTCTGTCTCTTTCTTTCTCTTTGTCTCTCTATCTCATGTGTGCTCTCTCTCTCCTCTCTCGTGTGCTCTCTCTCTCTCTCTCTCGCGTGTGCTCTCTCTCTCTCTCGTGTGCTCTCTCTCTCTCTCTCGCGTGTGCTCTCTCTCTCTCTCGTGTGCTCTCTCTCTCTCTCGCGTGTACTCTCTCTCGCTCGCTCGCTCTCTCTCTCTCTCTCTCTCTCTCTCTCTCTCTCTCGTGTGCTCTCTCTCTCTCTCTCTCTCTCTCTCGTGTTCTCTCTATCTCATGTGTGCTCTTTCTCTCTCTTACTCTGTCTCTCTTGCTCTCACTCATTCTTTCTCACTCTGTCTTTCTCTTTCAGTTTGTGAATGTAGGTGCTCTTAATTGGGCATATTTACACCAAGTGAACCCTCACGATCTTGGCTTATAAATGTCTTTCTTGTAAACACAGCCAGTGCCTTTTGTTATGAAGTCACGGATCTCTAGCGTGACTCACAGCTCCCATAATGCTTTGAGAGCAGAGAGTAAAAGCTTTCTGCTGAGACGTCGTACTCTGAAGCCCAAGGTAGGAGCAGAAGGAAACAAAAAGTCACAAAATCATCCAGAGCTGAGACACTAACTGCATCCATAATACGAATCGTGTTTTATTACATAAATCAAATCATGCTCTGAATACGTTTGTACAATTTTGTTAAATAAATCTAGTGGCGTTGGGATCGACTAAACACACGTTGTCTAGCGAAAGTACAATTACACAAAATGACAGATGCAGAAATGTATGGGGTTTGTTTCCTGTTTAGCTTGTTTGGGGAAACATTTTGAGAAATCATGACCGTACCTTTCTATCAGCCTTCGAGTATGTGTGCTAGTTTGCCTCGCATCATTCTTCTTATGACAACATTTGTGTTATAATTCAATGCGCACTGCTTAAAGCTAGTAGTTTCATTATCATGCTATTGATAAGATTTCAGCCCTCCACCTAAAATCAGCCGTCACTGATGAGACAAGAACCTCGGCCCAAACTGCGATGATGGCAGAAGTTTCCAGATGGATGATTTTATTCTACACTTTATATTCCAAGTAGAAATATCCTGATTTATTACTTAATGTCTTGAAACCATGAGCCGAATGAATTGCTTAAAAAAAATCTATTATCAAATTCAAATGAGAGGTTTTATTTTAACTAAATAAAAAAAAATTTTAATAGACGCTTTAATGACTTGCATGGAAAAGCAAACAGAAAGGATCGTGTACCATGTTTGTTTTTTCCCCTTTTTCATGTCAGCAGATATGTATAATAAAAAATAATTACAATTACAAGTTAAACACGAGGCAGTAAATACATTCCAGATGAGTATACGTAAGGGAGAATCTGTGTGTTTCCTTCTTTAAGAATGCAGGAGAAAGTGTGTGTCTGTGATTCATAAGAATACTGAAGGCTTCAAGGCTGTTATTAGTATGAAGCAAGCCTAAAATAGCAAAAATGACCTTTTTTGTCTGCTAAACAGTTGCTGCTAAAAAGCTCCAGCATGTCTCTGTGTGTATGTGTTGGAGTTTGGGGAAAATTTAAGCTGTGCATTTTAAATTGTGCAAGTGCTTTAATAAAACCTGAGATGTCTGTTACTGCACTGTTGCGTTGTATTGCACAATACTCACAGACTGTGTGTTGTCTTTGAATGTTCACAATGACAGCTTTGATTGACAGAACAATACACACATGAATGTGGCATTCTGGGTGGGAACTTGTCTGCAAGAACGGTGCATATTTCATATAAGAAATTATTTTCGACCAACACTCCACCACTCATTAGCTAGCTCGGCGTTTGGAAGCGTGCAGCGACATGAAAAGACTGATAAACCTGAGACAAACACAGTATAGTAGGCATGTAACACTATATATTGTGCATCGATAAATCGTGATATAAATTTATGAGCTCATGATTCGATGAAATTTTAATAAGTGAACCATGACTCATCTTTGTTTTTCCTAGCTGTAATTGAGTTGTTTAGACAGCAGAGGGTGCAATAATGTACAATAAAGGGAGTGCACATGCAGGTGCAAGTAACACGGCTCTAATGCCAAGAAAAAACAAAAACCAGACCTAAAATGGGAAAGAGCTTTTGTGCAATTAACAGCTTCAACAAGAAATCGGAGCTATCTTTTTGAAAGAAAGATAAGACTGCTGAAAGAAAGATAAAGACAAGAGCTGCAAATGGAGGTAATTGTTTAAATGTAACCTTTTTTAAGAAAAAGGTTATTAACTTTTTAACATTTTTTAATAAAAGGAATATTTTAATTAATTATATTTTATGCCAACCCCAACAAATTTTTGTCAGTAATTATTGTTGGTTATTAAAGGGAAATGGAAACATTAAAGGAATATTTAAGTTCATAAAAAAATAGGGAAATTGATGTTGCATTTTTTGGTAATACAATTTTCTTTTAATTTATTTTTACATTTGCAGCATTGGGAATAATTTTTCAAAAATATTGTATCAAAATCGAATCATGAAAATAGTATTGTGAATCTAATCAAAACAATTGAGTTGGGTAAATTATTACATGGGCGGCACAGTGGTGTGGTGGTTGGCACTGTTGCCTCACAGAAAGAAGGTCCTGGGTTCGATCCCCAGGTCACCCAGGGTGCCTTTCTGTGCGGAGTTTGCATGTTCTCCCCGTGGATGCGTGGGTTTCCTCCGGTTTCCTCCCACAGTCCAAAGACATGCAGATTAGGTCAACCGGCTACTCTAAATTGCCCATAGCGTGTGTGGCTGTTTGTCTGTGGTGGATTGGCGACCAGGGTGTACCCCGCTTCTCGCCCGAAGATGCTGGGATTGGCTCCAGCTTCCCCGCGACTCAGACGGATAAAGTGGTATAGATGATGGATGGGTGGAAATTATTACATGCCTGCAGTTACAATGCAAAGTAACAGTCCTTTTAACCATACTTCTTTCAGATGTATAGAAATATAGACTCACTAGCTGGATTAGCTTTAAGGATATTTATTTCTATAACAGTTTGTGTTGAAATTGCTGAACCTCAACCAAATTAAAACAATTATTATCTGTAGACATGACCGTACCACAAAAAGAAATTAAAATTCTGACACAAAAAGAAATGCTGCTGCTATTATTATTATGATTATTATGATTATTATTATTAAATATTAAAGCTTAAAAGTTGCTGAACCACCAGCACATTTTACATGGTTAATCCACTGATAATTGTGATTATATCTAATTATATATAAACATAATGAACTACAGTGTCCATGACTCCCTTCTATGGAAATAAGAAGCTTTAGCAGAAGCATGTTTAATTTTTATTTATTTATTTAATTGCTCATTTTTGCTTAGCTATTTAGACAGTATGAAAACCATTGATGCTTCAGAAGATGAACATTTTCAGGATTACTAATTCCTAAGATGGTCAAAGCCTATAAATCCTCATTTTAGACATAATGGTATAAAATTCAAGCTCCAGGACAGAGGATGATGACTATCGTTACAGTACTGAACCCCCGTTACAGTACTACCGTTACAGTACTCCATCACAAACTTTTTGGTTTTACGCTATCATGAGCTGTGAAGTATTTCTCATCACTATGAATGATCTTGTAACTGTTGTGACTTGATTTGTGATTGATCCTGCGTCTGTTTGCTCACCAGGTACAAGCCGTTTTTTCCGTTCCAAGTGCAGCCGATGCCGGAGCCAGACTTCTCAGTCCAAGACGAGCGGTTGGTGGAGGGACGCCTGCGTGTGACACTTGTTGAATGTAGCAGGTAAGTGTGGGTGTTGTACAGGATCACAGATGGACACCGAGACCAAGAATATTCTCATTACGGTCTGTTTACAATGTCGAATATTACAGTTTATCACCTAAGTGATCATGATGACCAGGATTTGTTTTTGTGACCCTGGTTCTGAACCACACCTATGATGTTGGAGCCACACACAGCTTCTAAAGAGTGTTAACTCTCCATCATCTGGACTTGTCACTTATCACTCAGGCCAGAAACCAGTAAGGGAGCAGTGACTCAGTTATGATGAGGCTTGTTTGACTGTGCGTTTGTTGTGTATCCGTAGTCATGAGTCAAGTTAGGAAAAACCACTTTAGGGGCCTGGCGTTACAGAAAAATAATAAAAGTTTTGAGGTGGTTTGAAGTTGATTTTCCTACATCAGAACATGGTCCATTCTCTTATATAATTGTGCCATGGGCAAATTGCTGCGGTATAATTTATTAATGAAAGATACATCATACATTTTATCTTCTTATAGCTACATTCAGTGTCGTAGAACGTTCACGTAACTAGTTAGTTCCTTATGTTACTAGCTTCACTTTTTTAATCTTTCTCTTAGAGAAAAATTCACCAAGTATCCAATGCTATTTGTTTTTAACTAAACACATTTTAAATTCTGCGAATGAGTTTCTCCTGCTGAAACAATATTTTTACAGTTTACAGACCTGAGGTTAAAAAAAAAAAAAAAAATCAGAAGCATAAATGTAAATCTCAATATTCAAATCACAGAAATACTGATTTGATGTCGATTAGGTCAAACATGAAGCACCCAGGAGGACATAGTCCTTTTTTTTTTTTACTCTCCAGGAAGTTCAAAGCAAAAAAGATATTGCCGGAAAAAATTAAATTCATTAAAATACCCAACATGTAAAATAATTTTTTTGGCCTGTATGTAATTCGGATATTCAGAACTGATATTCAGATTCAGCTTCCAAACTCTGTAAAATGACCAAGAAATTTAATATATATCAAGAAATATATTTAGTTTAGGTTTGACATGTAACAAAAATGGTCACATAGTGTAAGTTAAGTTATTAATGGTGAAGCAAAATGATCTAAATTCAAAAGTTTGTATTTCGCTTTCTGAATTTAAAGGCAGGGTAGATAATTTTGGGGAAACCAGCACGAGTGAGCTAGATTTTGAAAGTATCCAACTGAAATATCCCACCCCATCCATTCAGCTCTCCCCCCAAAGCCACTCCTCCAAGACACATGAATGCAGACCGCCTGACTACTGGTGAACAGAGAGCGCTTTGGGGAAAAGCGCATAGTGCGTCGTCATATCCAACTATCTTATGTCTTGTTCACATGTAAGAATTCTTATAATGAATGTAAACAATGAACATGGCAATTGTACGTATTCCTAGCTGTCGACTAACTCGCTAGCTTTAGCAGTTTGCCTGTAATATGTCTGCCTAGCCTTGTGGAAGACTCTGGTTGAGTGCAAGGGCAGTGTGTGTGCAGGTGGGTAGGTAGTCTGGCAGGAAATCAGTTCATGCAGACTGAATGATGTGATTGGATGCGATTTTTACAGCCCTGTGACTCCCACAGATGACAGATACTTTTTCTTTTTTTTCTTTATCCGAGCATTTGATTTATTCATTGCTGTCAAGATGTAAGGAGAATTTGACCCACCCTGCCTTTAATATCAATATTCTCGAATAATATATTCACCCCTTACCTCTATAAACTGCCTTCATACTCTTTTGCATGTCCTCTGAGCAGCTTCTGGATCTTCTCTAATATATTTTTCCTGACATCTCAGTCAGATATGACGCATTGCGTATCAGGTTGGGAGACTCAGAAATTCTTGGCCGGTGTTTATTTGTGTGTAAATTGTAGAATAAAGGTAAAATTTTCTTTCGTTTATTTCAAAAGCAATGGCCTATGGGAAATGCAAATATTTTCCCTGTATTACAGGACATACTGTACTTGCTTTACATAGCAATCTCATTTACAGTGCAGTGTTTTGTTCCATCTTGTTCAGCCCTGATTTTCAGAGCAGTTCCTGTTACATGGACACTCTGTATATTTAGATCTGTTTCTGTTGTGTATTTACCTATTCCTGTTCCTGCCCAGCTCAGTGTGACACCTGGGTTTTGTGTGTCCATGTTCTAACAAATTCATTTAGTGTCCACAGCTCGACCATAACACGCGCACACACGCGCACACACGCGCACACCCACACTCTGTGCCTGGTGTGTGTAATTGGTTATAGAATAGCAGGGCATTCAAAAAGACCTGCTCATGATTAATGCAGTTAGTCCGGCTATTAGGAGCCAAACTCAAATCTGATCAATGTGATGTGGTCAAATGTGATATCAGGGTGTGTCTGTGTCCTTCCTAAAAAAAAATAGAAAAGAACAATGCAACAATGACCACAACAATAGCATTATCAGTAAATATAATATTATTGTTATTATTATTATTATTATTATATAATAATATTAATAATAATACTACAACTACTAATAGTAGTAGTAGTAGTAGTGAAGCTTACTTGACAATGAAAATATCACAAATAAAATAATAAATAACATACAACAGAAAATATCTTCAGGTGATGATGATGATAATAATAATATAATAAATTGTATTAAGCACTTTCACAATCACAGAAATCTGGCTGTGTGCTGAGGTTTTTCTCCCACTAGAGGGCGCCAGCTGCTCTGACTTTCAGAAGAGTCAGGTAAAAATGGCAGAAGAGCTTTCACTGCTGATTTTTAAAAACACAAGCCTCCGATTTAGTGCTTTAGATTGCAGTGCTTGAGTAGACTAAAGCAAAGTGCTTCCTAGAGTGTGTTATAAAATACCCTCAAATTATATTTAAAGACACACTTCAGGTGATTATTTACTCATTTGTCTTAAAGCGCTACTCAGTTTAGATCAACACTGTTGAGGATCACTTCTAAATCCTTGAAAGATGTGTAACCACTTTCTGCTTTCTCTTTCCGTCTCTTCAGGTTGTTTATTTTGGGCTCATACGACCGGGAGACGTACGTCCAATGCACTATTGAGCTCAGCAGCCATGAATGGCGGGAAAAACCTCGCAGCTCCATCAAAAGGGTATGCATATTACTTCCTGTTTCTCACACACACACACACACACACACACACACACACTCACACACATGCACTCGCGCACACGCGCACATAAACATATTTTTCATCCCCTTTCCTTTTTCCCACACTAGTTTAAGAGGAAACCTGTGCCTATCAGGGTCAAAGGTCACTGGCAAATCAAGCTCAAATAACTGCAGAATGGAATCAGTGATTGAAACTTTAAAGGAAACACATGATATGTGGAGGTTCTTCTTTCCTACTTTGTTGCACATCTGAATGCTAAGCTCTGCATTTCACAGCAACTGTGAATTCAGCAATCTTTGCTGAATAATAATCTTAAGTAATATGATGAATACTGATGGATTGAGACTCGGCTAAAGGTTTTCCTGCCTCACCACATCCAAATAGGGCTGTAGTCTAGTGATTTTAAGGCACATTCAGGTTGGAGTGGTTTTACATGGTGAGGTGGGTAATGTTTTTATTACTAAAGTATCATCTCTTGGATTTTAGTCTCGTCCGAATGCATCATGTTGGCCTTTTTGGTTTTGCTTTCTTTTGTTGAGCATCTGGAAAGTTTGTGCCTTCTATAAAATGAGCATCAGAAAGGACCCCAGCTAATATTCATGTGTTGATCAAACTTTTGTTCTGTCCTGTAGGAAAAGAGGATTTTGCACTTATTCTTAAAGACTATCCAGGAAGAGCTCGCTGTTTTCCGTCATGTCCCACTGAAACCAAAACAAATACAAGTATTGGTCGAGTTTATAATGCAGAACATAAATCGGTCAGCTCAGTGACATTTACAGTAGTTATGGGCAAGTTATTGAGTTTCTAGCACTGGTAAGGTCATGTGACGTACTAATGATAAAGCCCAAATGTGTGTGTGGAAGACTATGCATTACAAATATTTTAGTGTCCTATACTTAAAGAAGCTCCTGTGATTTATACAGAGATCCCGTGTTACTCAATCATATAATCACACTTTACAAAGTCTGTTTTATGAGTTGAATACTTGCGCTGCAGTATTTTGTTGTTTTTATTAATAATGTGAAGATTTTGAGATGTACTGAAAGTACATCTCTAGTTCTAAAAGTTTTTTTTTTAAGGTTTGTACTAGTGATAGTTTGATTAAAATTACAACTCGGACGTTCGCTGCCAAACAGCAAGTCAATAATCTGATGTTTTTACAGCGTTTTCCTTTCAGTGACATTTTTAGCTGAAAGAGCAATGGAAAACCTTTACTAATTACTGCAATTTAGAGGAATTAACAGTCTCCTTCTTTTGCCCTCTCTGTGTTCTGCTTCATTCGCTCTCTCTCTCTCTCGCTCTTTCTCGCGCTCTCTGTCTCTCTCTGTCTGTAAATACGAGTTTGATCATTAAAATGCCATTTTTAATGGCTCAGTTGCAAAATAAGCTGTACATGTAGAGTAAATGTTCCTTAATGATCGATCAAACCCTTGTTTTTGCCCTGACCACCTGCTTCCGTTGCTATTTCCTATGTTTTTTTTTTATACAAGTAATTTACAAGTGACAAATTGATTTAAGTTTTCAGAATGAGTTTTGATGTGATGTGACAAATCCATATCCATATGACTAGCTCCATAAAATCCTCAGACCAATTACCTGATAAGTGTTGTGTCTGCAATGCACTGCACAAAGTATGTATTGGTCATGGTGGGGATTTTTATGAAGGTACTTTTGTGTATATATCCCTTTTTCCATATATCCCTCGCAATACTTTAGCACTAACCCTTAAAGGTGAAGCATACGGACTGCGAGGTGAAGCATACGGACTGCGAGGTGAAGCATACGGACTGCGAGGTGAAGCAAGCGGGGACTGCGAGGTGAAGCAAGCGGGGACTGCGAGGTGAAGCAAGCGGGGACTGCG
>JAQMYM010000005.1:3308333-3321974 GCA_030014255.1 Parauchenoglanis ngamensis | reverse complement strand
TGTGAAGCTGCTTTGAGACAATGTCTGTTGTTAAAAGCGCTATACAAATAAAATTGAATTGAATTGAATTGAATATTTATACTGATGTGAGAATACAATGCAAATAGTATCAGACAACATACAAACATTTATTTAACAGCCTTTTCTATATACAAAGTGACATATATTGCTTTGATTTTAGATAAGTCACAGTGACTGGTGTCAACCCCGGGATTCCACTGCTTGTTCCAAAAATTCCTGAAATTGGAAAAAAGAAAAATATATTTTCACATATTTAAATTATGCTCATAGAAAATGTCAAAATACAGAAATTCTGTTCAATACAGCTTGTCAATGTTATGAATTTATTATACATCCAAACACATTTTCACAGTGTTAACTGTATCCAATCCCATGCTAAACGCTACACTCCCTTATTGAACTCTCCCAGTAGTGTCATCCTTAAGATGTGTAATCCATTGTGTCATGCATATGAAGTGAAGGTGTGCATAAAACAATACTTTGCTGTTTGTCATTACCTTAATGGGGTCAGAACAAGCAGTGCTTGTTGTGCGCCTTTCTCTTCCTTTTAGCTCACTACATCTCATGTATTCCTGAGCAAGACAAATGGCCTCTTCCTTCCTAATAGCACAGACAACAAAAAAAAAAACATGATAAGACAGAATAAAACACAACAGGGCATGTTATAGGAAAATAATCAACAATGTTTCTCACAAAGTAATTACTTTTAAATTAGCCATCATTTACACAGTCTGCATCAAAGTCTAACTTTAAAACCATTTGGTCAATGTGAAAACTGTGATATTTAGCAGCAACTTGCCTGTTGTGATTGTTCAGATAGTTGATCATTTCCTCCACCTGAGCAGACTGAGCCTTTAACACCAAGTGCTTCATGAGGGACTGAAAGTGCTCGCTCTTCATCAAGCTCTGGTAGCGGCCGCTTGTGAAAAGGAATGTCAGCACGGTGTCTCTGATCTGCAAACAATGACAAAATTGTCTTTCAACAATAAAACACACACACACGCACACTCATTTCTGTAAAGAAAGGCAGCCAAACCTGAGAAGGAAAGCCTGCTAATTCTCCCGTGCTCATGCCTTCCACCAGCTGATCCAGGATGTCCATCGGATTACAGGACAACATTAAGGTCTGATTTGGAGATATAATTAGAAAACTATGAACATTAAAATTTCCCTGCATTTCAATTTTAGAAGTACCCTTTTGGTTTATTCACACTACATTTGTATACAAATCCAAATTCAACTTGCAAATGATAAAAATGATGAAGGATTAAAACATGTGACATGCATTTATAGAATAAGAGAGTTACTGTTACCTCACTGATTATTTTACTGTAAATGGATTTCCTGTAGTGTTTTATTCCTCTTATACCATAGCAATTTTCCAGATACCATTTATTTGTTTATAGTTATGTTTAATGTTGGGGCGCATCCACAAAACAAGCTGGTTTCTTTCCACTTGCATTACAACAGACAGAAACAATCATAGCAGCTATGGCATGTCTCTCACTCACCATCCTCAATTTTATCTCTCTTGAAGTTTATAAGACAAGCAAAATGCATTTTGTTTCTGAGAAAGTGCCAACACCTGTCCTGAAGACCCGTGTCTGAAAACTTAATGTTAGAGCTTTAAAGTTTTATCTGAGTGTTACACCAAGACTCCTTCCAAAACCCCCCCCACAAAATATGAATCCTTATAGAAAACCTCACCATCAACAATTGCCTTTATCTTTCACTATACAAGTCCCTGTGTTAATTCTTAGTATAGAAAAGATAGCGTATTAGAACGAGTGCAATTACTAAACTGTGATTTGTTTTATAGCCAAAACTACTGTCAGAGCTGCTGTTACAAAAAATTTATGAACACCTACTGACAAATGAGAATCGAGCATTCAACAGTGTTTGATATAAAACGTACTGTATTACCAACACCCATATAATCTATGGAATATTTACATAAACCCTGAAACTACATTTTCTGTATCTCTATCTGAAAAAGGTCATATTTATAAAACCATGTAATGCACAAGTTATATATTTTTGTAACCAGCTACAGATAATTGCATTATTGTCTATAAAATAAATTTTAACTTGACATAGATTAATTCTAAAAACCTACTAATACTACTACTATTACTACTGTGTGCAAAATCCCACAGTGTTTGAAATACATGATGATCTCACCTGGATTTGTTGTTCCCTCTTTTTGGAGCAGGGGATGAGTAAGAGCGTGCCAAGAGAATAGGCCTTCAAGTTAAACTGGGCAAAGCGCTTGGCAATGCCAAGGAGATCCAGATTCAACAGAAATGGACATCTGATCACAAAATACAAGTAAACATTGTTACAGCTTGTTTATACCAAATCTGGCTTCTGTGGAGAGAATCTGCTCACCACAAAACAAATATAGAAAAGAATAAAGAAGTGGTATTCAAATCCAATAAAATGTAGTTATTATAACTAAGATGGATGCACACACATCTTTTGGAATGTTGAATTGTGGATTGTATCTTATAAAAAGTTGTATTGTGTATCTTATAGAAAGACTGCCTACTTTAGCAGAAGAACAAAGGTCTTATAGAAAGTGGCTTGATGATGTGGACTCAAAGGAAGAGATGCTGTAAAATGTGAAGAGATAAACATTTAGTTAACACACACACACACACTTCAATATCTCGTCCCAGTCATTTGAGTTTTTATATACAAGCACTTATATAGAAACGCAATAATTTACCCATCATAAAAGGGGCTAGAATCACACTGCGCCAGGTTCTGGAAAAACTTGGAACCTGTATAAAAAAATTGACATGACTGCAGTTTACAGTTAAAAAAAAATAGTAAAAACTGATTGTGTTCATTTATAAGGTGTTTTTGTTTTCCTTAAATCACACACTTCAATCATACAGTGCAGTGGTGGACAAAAAATATAAATTCAAAAGGTAGTCCACTGGGCAAGTAAAATATCCAGTGTGCTGCCCAGTCGCGTGTTTTGGCTGCTTGGAAATGTAACAGATTAACCTTAAAAATATGTAGCTGATGTATTTTAATCAAGTGTTGCAAGCTAATTAGCTAGTTAAGGTAATTAAAGAATAAATAAATTCATATGTAGAGAAGACTCGCCAGTATTGATCCATTTCTAAGAAAGTGTGTAAGATGGAACACTTGACAAAAAGTCAGTAAGTCACAGGACAACATTTAGCTATCAATTGTGGCATTTTATCTTTACATCCTAGAGAAAAAAAAAAAATTATTTCAGTCTGGCTAGCATCTCAATATGTTAAACCATGCAGTGACCATGTGTCCTAGAGTTATATGATGGCTTTATATTTTTATTTTGGTCAGAGCTTTTCCACATACCTGCATGTTCCTAATTCATCCGCCTAGTAAAAGCTGATGTGCTCAAATTGTAGCAGGATAAGAGACTCAGAACCAGCAGTATGTGCTACAGTTACAGCATCGATGTTTACATATAACAAACAAAACTTCTGTCCTGCAAGTCAGTAGGTTTCTTTCATTCCCTGGTTGTTACACAAGACAAGACCTTTGAGATGGCTAGCCTACTATTCTGCAACTATGAATAAAAATCTAATAGCCTGGACATTTGTTCACCCCTGCAGTGTACCTGGAGTCACTGGCATTTAAACAAACACCACATTAACACAAACAGACAAAAAACAAACAAACAAACAAAAAATCCACGCGCAACCTGAAAATTTTAAATCACACTGTGACAGAAGAAAGTGATTACCTCTAAAAGACTGGGCACTGCCAGAAGAGTTTCTAGAATCTTCTGCAAGTAGCTGATCTACACAGGGAGCAAATCATGTAACAGTAGAGGATTACGAAAATGACCTAACCAACAATATAAAATGATTTATAAACTGATTTGAACCTTTTTGTATTGTATGTGGTTTTACACAGTTTATCCATTTGGGGCTGCTGACATTGCTGTAGGCTGTGCATATGATCAGCTTTATTGTCTCACTCGCTTATGAGGAAATACAACAAACGTTACAACTGGGCAAATTGCTTTGACCATGTTTCCACAACCACCTCCCAGTTAACTCAAACATCAACTAGTCTTTGAGGCTTTTGAAGATAAAATTGAGTAAAAAACCTCTATGAATCTGCCCCTCAGCAAAAAAGAAATTAATACTATTTCATTTGTTTCTGCTACAGAGAACATTGCTTGTTGTTTTGGAAATATTATAAGAGCTTGATTTTGATGTAAATCTTTGGACAGCAGTTATGGCACGGTGCATTAAACCCCATTTAACTGCATTTAAAAATATATATTACACATTTAATTTGGGTGGGCAATATAAAACATTACTAAGACATTTCAACAATATGTATAACAAAAAACTGTATATAGGTCTGTTAACAAACTTCCAGTGTTGCAGTGTTACCACTGAAAAGAAGGGTTAAAAAAATCTTCAAAATCTTAACATTTTACAAGCTTAATAATTCAGGAGGATCTGTTATTCTCAAATCAGCTTGTAATTTACAATAAGTATTATTTTATAAAAAGATAAAAGGTTAAAAATTACTATAAGATATAATTATAATAAAAGCTATTGTGATACCTGTAATATCTCAATATCTGCCCAGCCCTACATTCATACAAACCATGGTGTTGATCTTTTCACCATTAATGTTGGATGGTTCCTGCACCATGACATTAAGTACTGTTGATTGATACCCAACACACACACACACACACTCCTTCTATTCAAACAAGAGCATGTGTGTAGAGAGAAACTGTGGACACAGAAAATAAGACCCAGCATGTGAGAACATGTTATTTAAATAAGAAGGTATATGTCTATGTAGGAGGACTTGTTGCTTTAGGACTATAGCTCTGAGGCTATTTGTCTGCCTCTTCTGTGTGTGTTTTGTGCGTATCGATTCCCACTCCCATCTTTTTTACTGCTGATATAACCGCTTGCTAGGTGCATGATAGGACACGCGATGACCGTATTACTCACATTCTCTGATTTACAGGTCGCCTTGTCCTTTAGGAACAGCACATGGTGAAATGTCTCAATGTCTCCACTCCTCAAGCCAAAAACAATTTTGAGAAGTTAATATTCATAGTCATTAAAGCAGAATTGCATCAGTAAACAATGTCCGTAAAGACCAGCGATCCCAGAAGTTTTGCAAGAAGCTGCGGCTTGTTAATGACGGCGTGACAAATCCATCTGAACATAATCTAAGACTTTTACATTAGATTCAGCAGGTTTTAAACAGGCTATGGTTGCTGATTCCTCTGAAACGCATTTCTCTGTAGTTCTTATGGTTTTATCAAATCAGTGCTACATGTGACCGATTCTGTTTGGATACAGTGGGGAAGAGCTGAAAATACAGCCAGCCCTACAGGGTGAATGTCAGGTTGAGTGAGCTTTATATACGTCTGAGTGGCTGAAGATGGATCCGTTCATCGAAAACGTCCAGCTCGGTTAACATCTCTCCTGACGTAACGCGCACACCAACCTAATCAAGGCTGGAAAACACATGCGTGCACATAACACTACCTACAAACTGAATCTAGCTGAGTGGGGGCTAAAAAGAAATTTTGCCTGCATTGCCAGGAAAACACACACACATTGGTTTTCCTATCTTTCTGAGGACCATCCACTGACCAAATTATTAATGCAATTAATTGATGCTACATCTGCACCTAACCCCCTTTTTACCTTTTCTTATTTTTGGTCGTGAAACCCTTAAAACCGCTGTGAGGACCATCCAAAATTGGCCTCTTAAGTTTAGTGAAATCTCATAAATCGGTCCTCACAAGGGTATAAAAGCCTGTACACGCATACACACACGTGTGCGCACGCACACACACTAAAATTGTACACTAAAATGTAAAATTTGGATCTAATCGTAGGCTCATTTTTGGAAAGGCATAATCATCCTTAACATGTTCTTCTGAAAACATGGTTCAATTTGACATTTAGTGTTTAGAAGTCTGTGGAACTCAAAACAGAATATAATGTGAAGATTACCATTCCAGGTTCTCATGTCTCAGGTTCTCCAGGCGCTCATGTTCGAGTTCACGTGACCACTATATTCACACACCTGCACACGTGTGTGAATACTTACAACCTTACTTATGCTCACTGGATTTACTATCCTTGTGAAGACCTTCCATTGACATAATTATTAATGCGGCTAATTAATGCTATACCTGCACCTAACCCTAACCTTAACCTCAGTAACGAAAAGGAAAAGTTTTGGCCCTCTTATTCATGTCTCTTTGTGAAGACCATCCAAATGTCTTCACAAGTCCAAAATTGTCAGATCTTACTGTCCTTGTGAGGGCATTTGGTCCTCGTAAGGGTATAAGAACATGTGTGCACACACACACACGCACACAAAACGCAAAATTATAGACAGGCACCTGGCTGGACTCATGTTTTTACAGAGCTCACACAACGTACGTTTACATGACTGTGTAAACAAAACTTGTACTTTATGACCATGCTGTATTACATATTTAGTCATTTGAAGCTGAAAATGATTCATTTTCCATTTTAAAGGTGATCGAGGTATTAAAGCTCTCCCACTACACACAGATCTAATGTTTCTGCCATCTTTTTTTACATTAATTATTTTAACTGCGTCTTTTTTCCTTCTTTTAAATCCCCGGTACACGCCCAGACAAGTAGACTGTGTTTTGAGTAAGAAGTACTTGTTATAAATTGGTACACTTAAGTTATTTTTATGATTAGGGTCCAAATCCTTTGTTTCTACCAGCTGTGTGAGGCAATGAAACTGGTATAACTGAGTTTGGGAGAGCATAAGGCGCGGGCTGTATTTTTAGCTGATTGCTGTTTATGGTTTATTTCTTCGACAGGCAGCTGGTCTCTCTCTGCCCTCTTATTGTTTGATCCAGGCTGAAGTGTGCTGAGACCAAATCTCATTTTTATGCACTTTATTGCTTTTTGCGTGAGTAGTGGAAGGGGGCCACGTATCTGCTGCTGGAATGGAGAGAAAGAATGGCGAGGCTGAGGGAGGCAGGAAGCAGCTGGAGCTCTGATTGAGTTCTTTTGGCTGTGATCGACACTATGATGGTGGAGCTGTGGTCATATCTGTGGTATGGTAAACTATGGTAAACTTTATGGTTTATGACTGAGGCCATGCTCTTTACAGGGATGGGATTTATGGTGCACACTGAATAGAAGCCAAAGCCTCTTTAACATTGAAATCCTGATGTGTTACTGAGAAATAGCTCCGTGCAAAAGCTGGATCTGGAAAGCCAGGGTGCCTTTCTTAGTAATGTGTCAGCTTCTGTTCACTCGAGCCCTCTAGGTAAAGGACAGAAAATTGCTTGTGTACTAACTGCATCTGTGGAGTGATGCATCTTCTATATCCAGATGTATCTTCTCCCTGGACAGAGTCAAGCCCTCTGTCCAGGAGGTGGACACAACTCCGTGTCTCAGGCTGGATAAGTGTGTTTTCTGTTGTCCAGTGTGGGGTAAGGATTAGGGTCGGGGCAGAATTTCTAGCCTCACCACTTTTTATATGTACTAATCCTGAAATCCGTTGTACTCAAAGTTCAAGCTGATTTTCCCAAGTTCTGATCTGAACACATTCTGGTACTTTGGCTAGGAAAAATATGTTTGCCCAGAGCAAGGACATATTAGTTTGGTCAGTGTCTGAATTATATAAACATAGAAAAAAAATCTGCGTTCATTATTGTTACCGATTAGTGATGAGAAATGACATACAGTCTCAACAATTTGGTACCTTCTTTAAAAAAAAAAAGGGATGCACTGGTGAGCTCAGCAGCTCCAAAAGGCCTGGAAGACCACAAAAGACAACTAAAGTGGATGATCACAGAATTCTTTCCTTGATGAAGAAAAACTGCTTCACAACATCAAATTAAGAATGATGAGGCTCATCATTGTCAAAAGTCTACACTCAAGAGACGCCTTCATGAATGTTAATACAGAGAGTTTACCTCAAGATTCAAACCACAAATAACACTCCAGGACAGAAAGGCCAGATTAGACTTTGCTAAAAAGCCCACCCAGTTCTGGAAATAGATCCTTTAGCCAGATGAAAATGAGATGAAGGTTTACCAGAATGATGGGAAGAGAAGAGCATGGAGAAGTCATTGACGGCAAAGGATTTTCATCCAAGTATTAAAAAATAATTCTTATAATTATAATTTTTAGTTTGTCCAATTACTTTTGAGCCTGTAAAAATGGAGGAACTAAATAAATGGCTGCAATTCCTAAATGGGTAGTGCAGTATTTCTGTTAAACCCCTTGAATTAAAGCTGAAGGTCTACACTTCAATCACATCTTGATTGCTTCATTTCAATTCTATTGTGGTGGTGTAGAGAGGCAAAATTTAAGAAAATTGTGTCACTATCCAAATACTTGTGGACTCGACTTTAAGAGATCTTCATCTTCGCTGAATTGGGCTGAAATTAACAGAATGATCCGAATTATGTAACAAAACTAAAAGTGTTAAAACATGTGCGCCACCATATTGTTTTTTCCAAGTACAGTGGACTGCAGCATCAATCTGCGCTCAGACGCTTGGTTATCATGGCTGAATTTCTCATTCCTGCATACTGTCGAGTCATGCAACGATCTCTGACCTGCGTCTGTTTTCATTGTACTGTAACAGTATACTCCATCCTCTCCATGATTCCATAGCAATGTTTTTTACCCGTCCAGCTCTTGAAGGGATTTTTGTATGTTTCATACGTTGCCAATCATTTTCTGAAGCTAAATGTCATCCGTCGATTAGACTCCGTTTTAGGAAGCAGCTGAGATTTGTCTCCCTCTCTCTCTTCTTGTGAATTGACAAACCTGATTTTAAGTGACTTGCAAGAGGGAGCTTAAGATGCTCCAAAATGGACAAACTAAATGTCACTGCGATAAGGAGATGGAGCACCCTTCTCCTGTCCTTTTCGCAGAAGTGCTTAGGAGTGCTGATAGCAGGAGCTCTAATATTCCACCTACACCTCACTGGCTTTCAACCACTCCTCCTCCTCCTCCTCCTCCTCCTTTCCTTGTTTGCTCCACCGGCCGTATGCAGATGAGTGCTGGACTCTTTTGCTGGCGAGCAACAATGAGGGTGCTAAAAACGGATCGGCGGCTAAAGGAGCTCTCCAACCTCTGAACATAAATGAGAGGGGGTGTTTTTTTTTTAAAATTTTTTTTTTTTTTATAAAATATCCCTGTCTCCATAACGACCCCTGCTTTTGTGCAATGCTCAATGAAAAGAGTTCTCTCCTGTCACAAAGCAGAGCACCAACATGAAAATTCAAATTGTGGGCAATGAGACCTGCGTTCCTGCCTTTGAATTGGTTACGAGTTCAAACGTCGAGCTCTTCTTTGGGAACAAGGCTGTTGGTGAAAGAACGTTTGAGAAAAATTTAATCACAGTATAATATGCTGTGTGTGTGTGTGTGTGTGTGTGTGTGTGTGTCTGTCTGTCTGTCTATATATAAAATATGAATATGTTTAGTTCTTTTTTTTTCCCCTTCAAAACATCATATGTAATTATAAGGGCTTCTATTCAACATCCTGGATTACTTGAACGATTTACTTGTAAATATTTACTTGTTAATGCCTATGTGTACTGTATATTCATGTTGTGTGCATGAACACACTCGTGCGTGATTACTGTGTTTGTGTAATTGCGTGTGTGTTTGTGAAGAGCAAGATGGGATGGAGGAGAGGAGCATGTGATTGAATTAGGCACCAAAAAGGAAAGGGCAGCAATGACATGAGTCAATGTGGCACATTTGACTTGGACCAGACACCTGAAATGACGCATATTAATCCACTTCCTGCTTGAGCAACTTGTATCACTTCCTGTTCATGGTTAGCTTCAAGGTTATTTAGTTCCTGTAGAGGATGAAACCTGGGTATCTGTCTTTCTTACCAGTTATCTAATTTACAGCGTTAAAGCTCCAACAAGGAGCGGATTTACATGCACACTTTTAAAAATAATAAAATGTAAATGTAATAATCTGATTATTATCTTATTATTATATTATTATAAGCTTAGTAATCTAGTTATTGACTGCACGTATACATTTTAACTGTTGTTTTTTCAGCATGCAGAGTATAGACTTTATCCAGTACTACACCCATGAAATGGCGACAGTGCAAGTTCTAAATGCAAGCATTTCCCTACCCCCATACATTGGCCACAAGACAATTAATTTTGTCTTCTGTAATGGGTTTATTGGTAGGCTGTAAAAAAAAAAAAAAAAAAATTGTTTGTATATTAAGCATTTAGAAAAAAAAAAAAGTCTTGTGTTTTTATGAACATGTCTAGATCCAGACGTTTCTCATTATCAGATTATTTAAGTGCATGCAAACTGGGATTACCAAAATCAGATTTTTGCAGAAGTAAACATACCGTGGGTTTCTGTTGTACTTTCAAGGAGAGATGGAAAGCAGCGGTCGACAAAAGTATTTTACTTCTTTGTTGAAGCCCTTGTTTTCTATATGAAAAGTTTAAGAAAGCTCCAAGATAGGTAGTTAAAGAGTGATTAAGTGTGCGTGTGTGCGTGTGCGCATGAACATACATACAACATAGGTTTGAACATAGACTCTGCTTTAGGAACACTGTATTTTTCCCTTCTGATTTCAGCTTTTTGTGTTTTTGTTTCATTTCCTTGTAATTTTTTCTGAAAGGAATAATACGTAATATATTGTTTTGTTCACGCTAACGTCTGTGGGTAGGTCTCTTTCAAGTTTTTTTTTGTGAGTGCTTGTGCGTGCGTGTTTGCCCCAGGGGGACTGCTACCCTATACTCAAACACTAATCTCTCTGACATGTGCCAGATGATTAGATTAAGTCCAGTGCACTGAGAGAGCAAGAGAGCTGTTCGCTGGCCTGCACTGCCCTACTACATTCGTCCAATGAGCCTGACCGTGTGTGTGTGTGCGTGTGCGTGTACTGTACTTAAACCTGTCCTGACTACTCTCGAGAGCAAACATCAGTCATAATTAGTGATTGCTAATTTGGTTCGTGTTTTAAAAAAAAAAATTATATATAAAGTGATGTACAGGTGTGTGTAGACGATTGTAGGTTTGTGTTTCAGGTCTTTAGCTGGGTTGGGGTTCGGGTTTGGGTTAGAAACCCTAACCCTAAACCAGTCTGTGCCTCCCAGTACCTCCTGGACTGCAGTTGCGTGTTGCTCTTGAAGCTCTTCTTTTTTCGTGATCTAGTTAATCTTTTCATGCGTAACTTATGACAATGTCTGTGCTTTCTGGGATGAAGTACAAGCCAGCGCACTGCTCTTGTGTCTGTGTGGTTTCTCATCAACACTCGAGCAAGTGAGCAGGGCATGCGTGTTCCTGCAATCGATTTTAAACTAGTTAGCTTGTCTCTTTAGCTCAGACCTCAGATAAACCTGGCAAATAAAGAAATAAATGGACAGATTTGGAGGCAGGACGAATAGAACAGGAGTTTCAAGACCAAGAAGGCATGGAGAGAGCTTCCATTGTATTACAGCTGAATAGAAATGTTGCATCTGAAAAGGGAATATTATCTGGTTTTTGTGTGTTTCATTCATTTTTCTAATTTGTTAACTCTCCCGTTTAGACTTTTCTGTGAATATAATTCTCAAATTTAATTGATCAGAAGGTATTGATGAATTTTCTAGAACAGCAATTCCGAGAGTAGTTATGGATTTATGGATATGGACTTGTTTTAGTTATTTCTTTAGTACGAGCTCATGCACAGGGAGTTGTATGGTGGATCTGTGACATAATCTAAGGCTAATAACAAACTGATTTTTTCAGTTTTATTACCCTCACGAGAATAAAAAAAGACAGGCTAGTGAATTAATGACTGTTCTAATGTAAACGAGAACAGACTAACTTGTTTTACGGACGTCCCACAACATTAAGAAACTGTTAACGGATTAAAAATTATGAAATGTTGGTCTTTAGTAAATGAACATTTGTAATCGTTGACAAATTGCTGTGGTGTAAAAGGAAGAAAACACTTATAGGATGTGCTGTTAAAGGAGTAAAAATATCACCTTGGGGGATAACAGTAATTCTGTATCACACCATCTTCTCATTCATTTCAATAAATGAAACCTTTAGCAAAATTTTCCATTTTTCCTCTTCACTATGCACATGTGTGAGGATGATCCGTTTCCCCAGCATTGGCGCGTGTTATCTAAGACTCATTTTCACCCTCGTTTACACTGATCAAGGGGCTGATTTGCTCTAATATTGACACTCGTTTATCAGATGATTGGCTGCTTTTTGTGGTTTTTACTTTATCAAAACTGTCATATGGAAGCAATCTAATCTGTCCTCCACTATGCTCTTGCGCACACACACACATTGTCATTGTATCAGGTTTTGTATTTGTGTGCGGTTTTGTTTTTATTATCGATTTTGATTATCAGTCCACCCCAAAATGAACACTCACATATGCTAATCTCTGTGTGTGAGAGAAGAGAGGTAGAGGGAGGAAAAGAGCAACAGGTGTACACACAAGACAACTGTCGTCCTCATACAATGGCTTCAATGGATGTCTGTCACCATGCAAAGCAGAGCGTGGGCTTTACGCAGAAACACACCTCACATGTCTGGCCCCGTGCATACAGCTGGCACAGGCACGGGCATAAACACATTCCGTGACGTTTGTATGTTCAGAGGCTTTGCGCTCAAACAAGTGCACTCTGTATATTTATTTGTGTGTGTGTGTGTGTGTGTGTGTGTGTGAGTGAGAGAGAGACACACGCTTGCTTGGGCTCTCTCTCTCGAGGGTAATTTGTCAGTCACCTCACTCTACCTGTCTGTTCGAGTGCACAAAGGCAATTGATGCTCCTGCATTCGGGTTAGAGGCAATGTTGGTCCATCCAAGCATGCACTGTGGGTGTTGTTTTATGGTCCTGTGTTTGAACTAAGCATTAATGCTTCTGAAGAGTGAAAAACTGAAGACCGATGAACAATGTGATTTTACTTCCTTGGTTAAAGCGTGTGTGAATGTGTCCACATGATGTTTACCAGCTCCTTAATTTGAAATAAAAGAGCCAAAATATTTACTTTTCTTTTCTTTTATTGTTACGGAGTTCATATTTCTATATCCTAGTGGGGACCAAACAGCCCCTCAGGTATAGTAGAGTTTGGACATTGTGGGGACGTTTGGCTCGTCTTTTAAGGAAATCTGCTTTTTGTTTAAAAAAACAAACAAACAAAAAAAAAACTAAAGGATTTTCTTGTAGTTACTGAAGTTAAGATTAGATTTTAGGATTGGATTTAGGTGTAGCACAGCATGAATTAGCTGCATTAATAATTATGCCAATGGAAAGGTCCTCACAAGAATTTTAAAGTGTGTGTGTGTGTTTGTATGAAAACGCTACTTGCTTGTCAAGCTTCTTTCTCATATTTCCAGAATTAATAAAAACTATCACTTGATGAGGAAGGGATTGTGCGTGTGCATGCATGCATGGCCCAACTCTGAGGGTTTTTCATATTGGTAAAAGCACATGACCGAGGTCAATATTGTGGTTTGTCTTATCAATATATTGTTTTGTCATCTGGGCAAATGCTGTGTGCGCCTGTGTGAGAATGAGTGTCGGGGGGGGGGGGGGGGGGGGGGGTTTAACCAAAAATTTAACCATGGG